>OMNO01033503.1:23103-25603 GCA_900303215.1 Trachyrincus scabrus | reverse complement strand
GTGTGTGTGTGTGTGTGTGTGTGTGTGGGTGTTAAGGCTACCGGATGTCCCATTGAGACCCTCAGTGGTGTCTGTGCTTGCATGGTTCTCCTCAGAGGAACATGAATGAGACAGGAAGTGACCAGCGTGAGGACACAGACGTCCTCTTGCTCCTCTGGGACTGAGAGCAGCATCGTGGCATGACAGTGCTGGGGGGGGGGTTCCATGACCTTTGACCTGCTCTCTGCTGTAACGCTAAATGTCTTCGCCAGCTGTGAGGGGTTGGCTTGGGAGCGTTGTGTGTGTGTGACCGACGTGCAACCCGGCCAGCCAGGTCGTGGGTAACTGGTATAACCGGGCATGGGAACAGCCTGCAGGCTTTCTCTCCATCACTCTACCCTCTACTGGGACCTGGGACCGGATCTGGAAAACCCCTCCACCCGGGTCGTTGACACGAGAAGAAAACCTTGCCACCCACATTTATTGGAAGAAGCTGAATTATTATATATAAATATTGGGGTATGATATACCCCAATATGTATTCATGCATGTTGGTTAATGTTACTGTGTGTGTGTGTGTGTGTGTGTGTGTGTGTGTGTGTGCTCAAAACTAATGACAGGCTCCCGTGCTGAGCCAAATAAAACCAGAGGGATGAAAGATGTTCCTTTCCTATTCCTCCCCTTCCTCTCTTCTCCTTTCCTTCCCTTGTGTTCCTTTCCTCCTTTCCTTGAATTTCCATTCCTACTGTGACGGTGAGCAAACAAAGCTCCATTTCCACTTGGCATCTAAAAGTTATTTAAAGATGGCATGGAGAGCTGAAAGAAAATGAAATAAAGATATAAAAATACCGTGGAACAGAGCGGGCAGATGGAGCATCTCAGACGTTTCAGTCAAGCCTGAACAGAAGTGAACAGATATGACTAAATTTCCCTGGAATGTAAAGTGTTTGTTTGAAGAGCGTTTGACTGAGAAAGGAAAGAGATAAGATGGTGCCAGTCTCTTCCTCCACCAGTGTGGAGGTCTCATACAGTTGGAAGCAGCCAAGGGCAGATGGAGAGAATCAGTGGAGCTGAAGAAAAGATCCAGGAAAATAGAGCAAGGAGAATCACTTGGATCCAAATGTGCCCTGTTTAGCAGTTTAGCTGGTCTAGCTAGTCCGTTCATAATAATAATAATAATTATGCCAATACCAAATATTTTTGTAAAACAAAAACCAGGCCATCCACACTGTCCCCCATACCCTGCAACCCCTTCCAAAAACAAAATGTGGATTATCATCTCATATCTATTGTAGGCCGCTGAATTTGACAGAATCATTATGTTAGTTATTTTTTTTACACTTTGAATCCAAAAAGTAATAATAAGACCTGCTGGAAAGAAGACACTGTGTGTAGTTCACTGCATGTCCACTTGCTGTCCTTGGCGTTTCCATCGTGTAGCGGTTTAGAGATCCGTATAGCGCTGCCGAAGTGAATGTTTCCACGCATCTTGTTCGAGTTGCTCCTCTCATGGGCCCCGGCCAAACCTCAACACACACACACACACACACACACACACACACACACACACACTGGTATATGCACTGTTCAAGGACTAAGCCAGGCCTTGCCAGATCAAGGCCTTGCCAGTTTTTTTTCCTTCTAGAACTATGGCTGCCTGGTTTGTTTACTAGTTCATCTACTCTAACTGAGCTCATCCGAAAAGCTCCAAGAAAGTGAGTTAATAGAGCTTACCTCGAGAACAACCATTATACTCATCATACTTTTACCGTGGAACTATTGTACACGTGAGCCTTGTTATAATGGCCGTCGTTCTTATAATAAAGCGGGGCTATGACTAAGGATTTAAATATTCTTAAAGTGAATCACAGACTTTACTGCTAAAGCCAAAACTGCCTCTGCTCCCCCGCTTGGGTGTCGTACTATACCAGCAAGTAATGACCAGGAAATGACTGTGGTTGGCAAACAAACACACACGTACGCAGACACACACACACACTGGGCAGCTTTTCTGTCAAAACTGGCGCCAGTTGCGTTGCTTCTGGATTTGCTGGGTCCCTGCCCTCCTGTAAAACCACAGCGATTTGTGTGTGTGTGTGTGTGTGTGTGTGTGTGTGTGTGTGTGCATGTATGTGTGTGCACAAAGCCTTGTCAAACTGCCTCTGACTGTCACACACACACACACACACCTACAAATATAAATACAGACACTGGGCCGAATACCAGAAGCTCTGGAAAATGTTTTTAAAAAAGTGAAAGTGAGGAAGAGTGGTTCTAAGTGGAAAAAACGACTCAGGAGGGTGATTTTCCAGAACTTTCTTTCAGCTTCAGCAAAAAAAATGTCATAAACACCACAGTCCCTGAATGGCGTATGTATGCATGTGTGTGTGTGTGTGTGTGTGTGTGTGTGTGTGTGTGTGCGTGTGTGTGTGTGTGTGTGTGTGTGTGTGTAAATACAAGAGTGTGCTCTGCACGCTAGTGAGCATTAGGTTGGGCTACAGGAAGTGATTTTCATCTGTGG
>OMNO01033471.1:0-14642 GCA_900303215.1 Trachyrincus scabrus | reverse complement strand
TCTTAGGAACAAAAAAGGTAGGCTTGCATCCCAATTGTCCTCATAATGACCTACGTTTGTGTGTGTGTGTGTGTGTGTGTGTGTGTGTGTGTGTGTGTGTGTGTGTGCGTGCATACGTGTGTGTGTGTGTGTGTGTGTGTGTGTGTGTGTGTGTGTGTGTGTGTGGCTGGCTGCCTATACAATTACGAAATGTATATATGTATGTATTTTAGATTTGCATTAACATAAAATAGAATGCAATATTTAGTATAGGTATGATGAACTAGCTAGCTATGCTATTTCAGCCACATTTCGTTATTGTACCCCCAATAAATAAACAAGCAAACATAAAAACACAATGTCAATAACACGTAATTAAAATAAAGCACAATAGCCCAGTAAATCCTATAGCCAAAATGAAACAACCAGTGGCCTATGAATATGGAAAATACAGAACAGAACAGAAACACTGAGGTAGGCAGGGTGGGCTTTGGATTTCCCCCCAGTCCCCAAGAAATGCAGCAGGACATTCTTTCAGATAAGAATTATTAATTATCAGGCTCCTTTGTCTTTCTGTTACATTTTTCTAATTTTTTCCTTCAGCTTCAACTCATCTCCATTGCCACTCCTCTCTCTCTCTGTCTCTCTCTCTCTCTCTCTCTCTCTCTCTCTGTCTGTCTCTGTCTCTCTCTCTCTCTCATTCCACTGCATTAAGGTGCTGCAGAGCGCCCACGTTCCTAGTGCTGCAGTGTTGCTGGAGAGAATCTATGGTCAGCTGAGCCAATGATGTTCTCGACCTTACTTCCATAGGAGTAACAGCTCTGTGCATATTCGAGGGCTGGGAAGCATTGCTCATAGGCTCCTACTCCTCAAATGCATGGCTGCTGTGGGATGAATCAGGTTATTTGGATGTCATGTGATGATCTTTGTTTTGTTTGCGTAAGGAATGGGGTGTGCTTTTGTGTGTCTGTAAGTCCGATGGACAAGAGTATTCGATGTTTTAGGTTAGGATCCACCTCGGCCCGGGTGGTCGACTCTCAGTCAGCCGAAAGGTCCTGGGCTCAAACTCAATGTCTGCAGTCGACCTGTATAGGAATCCTTGAGAAAGATGCATAACCAATACCTGCTCATTAATGACCAAAACAAGATACTTTGGATAAAAGTGTCTACATGAGTGTGTGCTAAATGAGTAAATACTGATATCGTAAATAGATTCAATAAAAAAAACTAAAAAACAGTTTGAGTCGTGTTGTGTTCTGTTACTTCTAGCAAAATGCTAGAATGGGTTTGCCATTTCGGCAGAAAAAATGTCTGCCAAAATGGATATCCATTCGCTCCTGAGCTCAATACAGTCTGTCAATCTGTCTCTGTTACCTTGAAACCAGTAGAAACTGGAACAGAGGGTGGAATGTATCTCAATCTAAAGAAGTAGACCCAATAAGGGGCTGGGCTGAATGTGTTAAGGTCACAGCATGCTCAAGGCTTTGATGTGCTTTTATAAATCCACTGCGGTGGTGAATTAGCTCTGGTAACTCACACAGTCAATGAGATAACGGAAAACGAACAGGAACTCTCTGTGTGAAGAGCTGAACTACAAGATAGAAGCCACAAAGAGATAAAGATGCTAAGAAGATAATTTTACGCTGGAAGGGTTTTTTTGTATGGTAATTGGAATGTTTTGGATCATGAGTTAATGCGTCATTTTAAAGGGTAAGTAGAGCCCCGTTCTAGTTCAACAACTTTATACATACAAAAATAAATAAATGTTCACCAACACTTTGTAAGGCCCAAACAGAATGATTTATACTGGAAAAAAAGGTGATTTGGGGGTTTACTCACCCTTCAATAGCTGAACTTTGCTTGAGAACCGGCCTTGTGATTTGGAAACACAAAGGGCAGTAGAAGAGTGAGTGGAAGGCACTTTGGACACAGGAGTCTCTAACCTCACTGGGAGTCCAGACTGCTCACAGTTATGTTGCTAGGCAGCCGTCTTCACTCAAAATGTTCATTGACACAAAATAGAGATACTAATTCCTGGCCTAGGCTTGGAGAGACAGAGCAGTCTGGGAGGCTACACAGTACACAGCAGCCATTGTGTACTCCGGATTTGGCACCTAATTGCAGAATAGAGTGAGAGTGTTTGGGCCAAACAAATGACATCTTACACCTTATTGCTATGGATTTGCCTCCCTTGTTATTTGTTTTTCAATTGATTGCAGGAGGACCAGCTGAAAACTCAAAAAGAGAAAATAACTAAACAGGAGAATACATTTGTAACTTCATCACATAACACCACGGGCATTGGCCAGTGAAAATGCTTCCTTTGTTTTCAGCCCCCATGATTGTGAATCACTGACCCGCACGGCTGGTCGCCTTGGCAACGGGCCCTAACAATATTGAGCAGACAGCTTTGGGGTGTTCCCTGTTTACAACGGGGAATGTTCAGAGGGTCAAAATGACGCATCAAAGTTATTCCTTCATATCTGCTGATAACTTGCAATAATAATATTTTTGTTATGTTTCGATTTTTTTTCCAAATGATATTTCCATTTAGACTTTTCTCCTGGTTTGGTCTATTACATGAACGATACATATATTTGTTTTACAGTGAAATATAACCAGAGTTTTGGTTCTTCACAGTATGTCGACATGGCAGCCCAATCTGTTGATCTTCACCTCAGGTGTCACCAGCATATGGGTCCCTGGGGTGTCTCTGAGTGTGACTGACAGCAGCAGATGACACTCTGGTCTCTGCATGCATCGTCCAAATACCCAAAGAGCTTTAGTGTTTAGCTTTATATGTCAAAGGAGGACAGTGATAACAAGACCCTAGACATTCTAGGAATTTATTTTAAAATTATTGGATCATGTTCATATCAATCAATGTTCGCATCAATCAAAGCTTTTTTGTTAGTTTGGTTGGTTTACAGTAGCTTACAATTTAAATCCAATGTCTTCGTCGTCGTATTTACAACCTGTTCATTATTTAAAATATATTTTAGGCATTAGTATGTTCAACAGTGTACCACATTCACATGTAATGTTAAAATGGTATAACAACAATGAGGCTTTATTTGACAAATATATATTATATTTATATTTATATTTCAAGTAATACATAGAAACAGTTCATATTTGTAGTAATAGATGATTTCCAAAAGGATAGCCTAAATACTAAGGGATGGAAATAATGCAAGCAGCATTTACCAATGTTAGAGATGAACAGATCCATCTGTACATTCAGATAGTCCATTGTGATGACCTATTATACAATTGACCTTGTGATGTACCTATCAAAAAGACCACATTTCTAATGCTATACTTACACCTCTGTATATCTGCTGTAAATAAAAAGGCACAACTCCTTGCAGTCACCAAACCCATGTAAGTCTGATGGAGATGCAAAATACAGTACAATAACAAACAAGATTATTAGTCACGGTTTTAACACTTCCCTTGTCAGCATTATACATTTACAAGATGGGACAGTACTGGCCACATCTCACATGGAGCGTGTCTACGGAGTCCTGTGATTGCAGTGCATGCCCTGCTCCACTAGGGGGCCGTCTTGCCTGCGCGACAGCTGTTGCATCCCCCTCTGGATGCACCCTGCTGTCTGGCATCTTGAATTCCACTGATGCAAACGAAGAGAGACTGCCATTCTTCTTAAGCCATGTTTTGGAAGTGTAAATAGTGGGTGACACCTTGAAGCCTTTTCCTTTGCCGTTACTCGATTCCCGCTTTGAACTTTTGACGCTGACGTCATCCAAAAAGGGATCTGAGTCACTCCCATGAGGCATGTTGTAATAGGTGCATTTAGGACTGTGAGTCTTAACCATCTCGTCAAGCTCTGATGAGGGTATGACTGCAAGGGGGTTCTTGTCGGTCGAGGAATGTGGATGAGAATCTTCACTGGTGTTATCCGGAGCCGTATCCACAGAACTATCTACGTCGTCGTACATGCCCATCAGGGCTGGAGGGGATTTGCGGATTAAGTGGTTTTCCTTGAGGAGCCATCTACCTTCATCTATCAAAACGCCGTCATCTGAATTGAATTCTGCCGCATCTGTTGCCACCTCGGGGTCTGCCTTTAGCAAACTCGCAGCACTGAAATAGGAATTGTCCTCTTTTGGTGCTTTAGTTCCAGAGTCAGAAGAGGAAAACAGTCCCTCTGTATTTAAACTGTGCTCTGATTTGCCTTTAAGGGATGGATTTGAGTTAGTGAGTTCAGCAGTCCGATTGGACATTTCAGATCCATGTGTTGGATCCCCGTACTCAGGAGACATGTTCTCACGCTCATCTCCACTCTCTGTGACGACATCTATGGATTCCTGAGTATTGTATCCTCCGCTCTCTGAGGTCTCTGGTCTGTAATCAGATAAGTCTGAAGTACTGGGGCTGGGGAGTCGCTTCAGGCCATACAGACTATCCTCTTTGCTCTTGGGAATTTTAATTTGTTTCGTGTGTATGACGTTATCGGGTTCTACCCTAACGTTACCCAGAGTATCATATGTGAATATAAGGGAAGAGGATTGTAGGGCAGAGTTAACCAGGTCTATTAACTCTTGGGATATTTCCACTGGGTGGGGTATCTGGCTTCTCTTTTCCTCATCTTCTTCATCCTCTCCGTCATCTGATCTAAGATCATGAGCAGTATCGGGCCCGTTACCCTTTTCATCTTCACACTGACTTTCATTTAAACATGCTTTTACTGATCCAGCCTCATCTTCCTCAGTATTTGCATTGACTTTCTCATCATCATCCTCCTCATCATCATCATAATTATCCTGGTCTTCTTCACAGCTACCTTGTGGTTGTTTGCCAGTTTCTTCATTCTCTTCATCGTTTAACTCTGTCTCATCCACTCTCACACTTAAACCCAATGCATGCTCTACCACGTCATCTCCCTTTTCCTCATCAGATGATTGTTCCCCCTCCACTTCCTGTTCAGCTTCTAAATCTACTGCGTCTTCGTTGTCCTTCTCCTCCTCCTCCTCCTCCTCATCGTCACCATTCTCCTCCTCCATTTCCTTCTCGTCTGCATCTCCTTGTCCTCGTTCCTCGGTCGACTCTCCGGTGTTCCCCTCCTCGCCCTCAACGAATTGCTCACTCACTTTGTCCACCTCTCCCACCACCTCTTCCTGGATTGTGACACCCTCTTGCTGGATTGTGACACCCTCTTCCGACTCATCTTCCGCAGACTCTGCTTCCTTTTCCTCCACAACACCTCGTTTCTCATCCTCCACCTCATCAACCTCATCGTCTTTGTCTGTAAACCCCGTTCCCCCTGCGCTGTCCTCAGCCTTATCTTCTGTCAACTCCCCTGTCTCGTTCTGGCCTTCGTGGTGCTCTTTTTCATCTATGCTCTCCTCAAGCTCTTCTTTTTCTGCCTGCTGTAACGTTTCCTGCTTTTCTTTGTCTTCCTCAAACTCCTCCTCTCCGTGTTCTACTTCGTCTCGTTCTGCTTCCTGCTCTCTATCTATTATTCTGAATTCAAGGTCTCCATCCTTCTCTGTATCTCCCTTTACCTCATCCTCCAGCTCTGTCAACCTCTCCTCATATCCACCTACCATGCTATCTTGTTCTACTGTGTTGCCTGATCTTTCCGAACCACATTCATCATTCACAAGGCCTGGCTCAGAATGATTTTCGAATTGCTTTGATTGCTCTTCATGCTCCCCTGTATCTGTCTCTCCTGCTTCTTTCACTTCCTGACCTTCGTCTACTTCTTGTTTTGAATCAGACAAGAGATCATTTTGTTCTTGACACAGTGATTGTGTCTCAATAAAGCCATTCAACTCTTCACCAGGCACGTGGCTATTTTCATTTCCCTCTGTGATACCAAATGAGTCAGGCTCTTGTGACTGTTTCGTCTCATTGGCATGTTCTTTATGACATTGCTCCAGTTTTTCTTCTGTTTCAGAATTATTTATGTCCTTTTCCAAAAATGTACTCTCTTCTACTTCAGGATAGAAGCTTTTAGTTTGTTGAAGCGTTGATGAGATTTCCTCTCTTAGGTCTTGTGGCATGTTGAGCTCTTCCATGATGTCCTTAATACCAAAACTCTGATCAGAAAATATGTCACCTGCTTCCAAGACAACATCTAGTGCAAACTCTTGCTCTGAGAATTTCAGAGACAGCGGTTGACTTTTAAGCCTCCGTCTTAGCACCTGGAAATCTCTCCAGCTGTCTTTGAGTTCAGAGGATGTTCTGTTCTGCAAATCTGTTAGACTTGATCGCTGTAACGCCTCATCCTCTATCGTGGAAATCCTCTGCAATGATTCCATCACTAGCATGGCTTCTGAGATGCTTCTTGAACCGTGGCTTTCTCCCACCACAGCTCCTTTTAATGTTTCTCGCAGAGTCATCGCCGACAAGAATGAAAGGAGAGCTTTAGAGGGAGACCCAAATACAGAGGCCAGTTGTGTGGAGAAATCTGGAAGGCTCTTAGACTTCTCGATATTACCTGGATTCTCAGGCTTGGAGGCCCTTCTGATGCACTGAATGGAGGAGCAGAGCTGCCGTAGCACTGGTTTTAATGTAGCTTGGGTGGTCAAGCGATTGGAGGTGGATGACGATGGCTCATTCTCAACCGGACCAATGGCCTCAGAAGATCTGTGCATCCTCATTGTCTTCTCTTGCTCCGCGGGGTCTATTTGGACGCTCGGCATTGAAACGCATAATCCCTTCGCTCTCTGCGTGTTGTCTGTTGTTGGACCTTCCTGGCACACAGGGACCGGTGGGCAAGACCTTGATGCTAGGAGAGCATCTCGATCACCACCGATTGGAAACACAACCTTTGTCGGAGGCTCTGGTTCCTGTACAGCTGCGTCTTCCATGTATGGGACTGAGTCTGCGCTCATTTGAGTCTGTAGCCACTTTTCCACATATCGGTGGACCTCAGATGGTGAAGGGTTAAGAACTGCCATTGAAACACTCTCACTCAACTCTGCAGTTTGTTTTGGTGCTGTGATTTTTTTTTCACTCAAGGACTTTTGCTTGTTCGTTCCCCTTTTGCCCGGCACAGACAGCTGTTTTGGTTGCACAATATTTAGCATGTTTTTCTTCATCGGAGGCCTCGTCGTTTCTTTCTCAGGGATATTTCTATCGAAGCCGCTTTCCCTTGGAGCCCTCGCTCGTATTTGAACCTCTCTCTTAGTTGGTTGACC
Organism: Trachyrincus scabrus; assembly: GCA_900303215.1. NCBI lineage: Eukaryota > Metazoa > Chordata > Actinopteri > Gadiformes > Macrouridae > Trachyrincus > Trachyrincus scabrus. Next base: position 7,494 of record OMNO01033471.1, on the reverse strand, counting down.
ATTCACTTGATCAATGCTGGGTGAGATGGTTTGTTTTGTACTGGATATTTTCTCTGCCCTTCTCCCTCTTTTGGCAGTTTGAAGCACTTCAGTTTCCTTGCCCTTCGGACCTTTCTTACCACCAGCAAATGACCTGCCGCTCTTTTTACCCACGTTGTGAGCACGGACCTTCTCGCCAGATGAACCATTGGTCGTCTTTGAGGAACTCTCTTTTTGTTTTGCTTCTGAGTTACCAGACGAAGGGGAACTTTTTTTCTTCTTTCCTGTAGGGTTTATGGCCTTTTTCTTCCCCACACCTCGTGCCGGATTGTGCTTTTCTAGTGCATCTTCTTTCGCTGGAATCCATTTTGGATTTGTAGTGGTGGGCGGTCGCGTAAAATCAACATCACAATCAACGCTCCCCGAGTGTGGTCTTGATTCAGTGGAGGCTGGTTTACTCTGTGGAGTTTTAGAAGAATGATTTCCGTGTATGTCTTCATTCATATATTCTTTTTTTGTCTCTAGGATCTCCACTCCATCGTTTTCTACCTGGAGGACATCGGCTACCGCTGGCGATCGGATGGAAGGGTGCAATGCTTTATTGGTAGCCCCAGCTGATGCAGTTCTCCTCGGCTTGGGGACTTGGGGTCTGCTGCTGCTGCTGCTGGTGTTGTTGTGTCTGACCACGCAGTACTCCTCAGTCATCTCCGCTTCGGCTGTCTTCTCCGTGCAGGAATACCGCCCTATGGTGCTCTCTTGAAACCCCGACTCTGTTACCGTTTTGATGCTCTCAACGGACGTGTTCTTTCTAACATGATGAGGACCTGGCGTCGGGCTGCGCTTGAAACCTGATTTAGGTTTTTCCGATTCTGCGGGAGTATAACGTTCACATGCTCTCGCGTCACTGAAGCCAACACTCTTCCCGTTTGCAGCGGGATGGTTTTCTTCTTTGGGTGCTTCATCACGGATGCTAGAAGAATCTTTGGCCATGGCGTTGTTTGAGTCAGGCGAGCAGTTGCCTGTCCCTGACTTTGAGGCACAAGCTGTCCTGTGGTTAAGGCTGCTGCGGCTCAGCGTTGTGGTCCAGTGGAGCAGCTCCTCTTCCTTGATGGTCAGACGGACTTTCATCTCCACTGTCATGCTTCCATCTTGGTTCACATGGAAGGACTTCTCAATATCCTCATCTTGTGGCAGGATGCAGGCGTGGGGTGGCTCCTGTGTTCTGACACTGTCACAAGTCTCCTTATCTATGGATGTACGGTTTCCATTGAGGTCTGTTACCAGTGATCCATTGTGGTGATGTTGGTGAATGCTTCCACTCAGAGACCTGTTTATCTGATCGACCATATGTCTCTCTGACGATAAAGAAAAGTTCCTGGAGCCTCTTCCACTGGAGTGTGGTTTGTTGTTATCTTAAATTGAAGGTGTTTGATATTGCAAGGTTTCAGACGTGGGAGGGAGAGAGAGAGAGAGAGAGAAATAGGGGTTAGTAGATCAAAAAAAGAATGATATAAAAAAATATTCTTTTGGGATTTAAAGCATAGCAATAGAGCAGATTAAATAATACTTACAAGCCAAAGACTGCAGCCTCAGTGGTTCTGCTGCATCTGAGTTGGCGGACTGTGACATGTAGGCCGTTGTATGGCCATTGTAGTTGGACAATGTAGGTCTATATAAATTGTAGTTTCCCAATCGAAACGGTTCGTTGCCCGCAGCTACAATGACTCCAGAACACAAAATAAGAGCAGCGAGACCGTCAACCTAAAGGAGGAAGAATATTCAAAGTTTAATAACAAGTCATCAGTTTAATAACAAGTCATGATTTCAATTTCATTAAGATTGTAATGTTATTTCTAGAAATTGAAAAGAAGCGTCAAGGTCATTTATCTATGATTCTGGTTTTTACATTGTGTTTCAGTAGATGGTAGAGGATAGATCTTAAAAGTAAGAGAGATAATATTCCGTAAAGATCTCATTGTGAGATCAGTTGCATATTTAAAACCATCCAATATGAGTCTACGGAACAATCGAGAGTTCCAATTAAAACAAAAAGTTGTATGAATATCTATTTCGGGGCCAACGTAGCTTGAACACCTGAAAGTGACCAAACATCATGCGGATATCACAGTCGCAGAGTTGACGAGTTGAATCTGACTTCAAACAAAAGATCAGAACAGAAACACTTACTCTTCTGCCATCGGTCGAGTAGAGTTTCAGAACGGGAAACTGCATGACCTGAGAAAGGTAGTCCAGCAGCGCGTCAAACGTCGGTGCCGTTCTCTTCTGCAGCACAACCGTGCGCTTCACGGCCGGGTTCCTGTTCTTCACCGCCACCAGCCTCCTGGGGGTCCGCACCGAAACCCTTTCCGCCACCTTGGAGGCCTCGTGGTCGCCTTCGCTCCGTCTGCCGCTGCGCCGGCGGCCGGCGCCCGGAGGCCCAGTGGTGTTCCACGGTACCTGCCGTCGATACACCGTATCCAGGTTGAGCGGTTTGACGCGCCTCCGGTCCGAACACACGTACGACCCCCCGTCGTGTAAATCCTCGAGGCCCCTGACCGGGTGGGTGCCGCGGGGGGTGCTGATGGTCCTGACCCCAAACGGCAGAGGTACCTTCTCGGCGAGGGCGTCCAGCAGGGCGTCGAAGGTCTTGAAGGTACGGCCGTTGATGACCATGCGATGCCCGCTGAACTTGGGGTCCCCGCTCCTGTAGAAGCATATGCGCTTGGAGGCTGAGGGGTCAGAGATGGGCTGTAAGGGCCTGGGGGTCGGGGTCTGCACACTCCCAGAGGACACCCTCTGGGTAGGGGCATCGAGGAGGGGCGTGTTGCTCATCCCTTCTTGGGGAGGAAGCTGTAGAAAAGCAGAGAAGGACAGAATGAGGGGTGTCGTCTAGCATAAAGCATTTGTCTATATTTATTCATGTATAGTCTAAATAGAAGGTGTACATATGTTAAGCTTAAGTATTAGTAGTGTAGTAGTAGTGCACATTGTGCTTACCTTAATTAAACTCATTGTGTTTCATTAGTGTAATTATCCTGAAACAAAACAACAGTCATTTTTCCTTCTTCTCTTTTGATTATGTTTACTTATGTTTTTCAACTATGAGGTGCAGGCTACAGCAGAGCATAGCATGTGGTAGTGGTACAGAGCTGGATCTGCAACATAACAGACATGACACTAGAGCAGCAGTATAGTTTAACGACTGTTTGAACCCTTGTGTAAGTTGTTATGCTGTATGTTGATTATTGATATTAGTGGACTGATCATTGCCATATACATGTCCAAAGTGTTTCACTCGTCACTCAACGCAAACAGAGCTAATGTGCAGTGGAATTACTATTGGCTATAGACTGTTAAATCCAGTTAGCATGTCGTAGATAAGACCCATTCAACATTCTGCCAACGCAAACAAAATGAAGGAATAACACACTTTAAAGTATAATAAATGAGTCTTACCGTAGCGTCCATTCTCCTAGAAATGTAACCATGAAGACAGGAGAAGGATTGTCCCCCGGTATTCTACCGTGTGTCTTGGAAAGCTCCTGAGCGTCGACAGTGGCTATTTTAGGACATGCAACACCATGGCCAATTTGCTTAATCTTTGCTCACAGTTAATCAGCATATCAGGATAAGGTACCACCAGAGTGAGGAATGAAAACATTTCTAATCATTTCTCATGACAAAATGTCAACATGAAATGTCAGAGCTTTTTTGCATAAATGTTGTCAGACTGACTGTCATGCTACTTTTGTGCATGATTCAAAGGGTTTATATGGTGGTAACTATTTATATTACTGGGATTAGTCTGTTAAATAGAGCAATATGTTGTTTGAGCTGATAGTTAAGGAATACAAACATTGCCTACATTTGAGACAGTACAAAAGACTGACTGGGTGACATTAATAAAGAAGTAAATGGGAGTGAAAGTTGAGTGTCTATTGCCTCCTGCTCTACAGATGAAGATTGTTCGCACTGCTTGTATTTCGCCAGGAGCTCCGTAATCAGATTTGAGTAGTCTGGGCCTAATAGGGATTAGGTGAGAGGTCTTGGCGTATCTGCTGACCGCATGAGGCACAGCAACACAAGGTTTTAAGAGAGCACTTTTGCCTCGCAGCAGGTGTTCATTTCCAACTTGTATTTAGAAAGTACAGCACAGCCTTCCATACTGTGTCCACATCTCCTTTATACAGTCTGGTCCACACTCAAATGAAGGGTGTACCAAATCAAACAACGATATGACAAGAAGTGCATAATTATATGTAGAAATAAAAATGTGTTATCAATATTCTAATTCTACATGTATGTAAAAACCTATGTCACCACTTTACTGCAGCGACCAGTAAGCAACATGGGGACCGTTGTCGTTGACTTCAGCCTAGATTGGGGTTTAGCTTGAGTAAAAAAAGAAAATTATAAAAATATACTAAAATAAATATGCGCAATAGAAAACGGGCCCGTTCAGTAGAGAAAGATCAAACACGACTTTAACGCCATCTAACGACGTGGTGAGTGCTGTGTCCACGGAGCATCCCATCCATCTCTCATCCATCTCATCCATCCATTTCTCATCCATCCATCCATCCATCTCTTGTCACGTGCGGGGTGGCTGGTTGTAATTGCAGGATACCAATTCAATATGTAGCGTACAGTATGTATACACTCGTGCTTTCTAAGTCAATGTAAGGCTAATGCAGGTTCCAGTCAACCGAAGGATTGACATGATGCATCCATGTGTCGCGTGTCGATTAACCTCCCCTTGACTCCGTGCATCATCATCATCGACTAGTCGGGTCTGCTACTCGACGGTGGGTCGCGGTGTGTGTGCGCCGTCCACCAAGCTGTCGCCCGCTGGCTCGTTTTTTTTCTCCGGTGGCGTGGTGTCTTTGTCGCTATATTTTCTCCCCCCCTGTCTTGTTCTATTTTTAAGTTTCCAGAAAATTCCCACCATGGGGAAAAAAGAAGAGGAAGAGATCATTCGGATCGCGAAGAAAATGGATAAAATGGCGCAGAAGAAGAGCGGGGTGAGATGCAGCAGACCTGCTCCTCTCTCGTGTAGCCGTCCCGGCGGATGTTGTTGTGTTAGCATCGGTGCTGCTGCTGCTGCTGCTGCTTGGCATCGCGAATGTTTGCTCCTAAGATTTGTGCTGTTGTGTGTTTATGTACGTGCACTTGTTTGTTGAGGGCTTAACGTGTCCCCACACATGTCTCATGCGAATCACACTTTCTCAAATAAAGCTATTTTTAAGCCTCACTTGCCGCTCCTATTGACGTGTAGCTAGCTAGCTAGCCCGGTTGAAAGTGGCTGTGGTCAAGTGAGCCTTATTTAGCTCGTCCACGACTTAGCCAACTAGCCTGCAACGCATGCATTCGTATTAATGTCGTTTGCATTTGCATGTTTTTTCCTCGTTGTATTCGTGCATCATCGAATGCAATGACAGGGGTTATAAAGCTAAAGTGTTCACACACTGTATATCTGAGCGTAGCTGTGCATGTGTAAGTAATCCGTTAGCTACATAGCTAACAGTAACTTTAAATGAAACTTTAAACGTTGTCCTGCTTTCTTTACTTAATTTGAGTAAATGCATTAACAACACACGTTATATTGCGGCTCTTATCTGCGGGGGGCTTTTAATGTGGAATGAACGGGTTATCCCTACTATGCTTTTAATGTGGAATGAACGGGTTACCCCTACTAAACGTCCTTCCCCTTCTAGTCTGGAGCGCTGGACCTTCTCAAAGAGCTTCGCAGTGTTCCCATGACTCTGGAGCTACTTCAGGTATTCGCCTTAACGTGCCTCTTGCATCTTGTTGACATGACATGTATGTGTCTTTTAACTTCATGTGACCCATAAAGTAAATGCCTAACTGGGTCACACAGTGGTTTCAATGTTTTGCTCCACATTTTAGTTCAAATGTGGATGTTCTTTGCTATTCGTCTTCGCTGCTTGTTCAAACAATGACTGGTGTCATTGGTACCTGTTCATTTACTGTATGTTGATGCACCTGGCCACCGATGTCGGGAGTTTTTACATTGAGCTGTGAAAAAGAGTTGAACAGACCAGCCGTATTTAAAGTCAAATGATGTTGGGCAAAACATTGGGACGCAATCTTTTCGCTTCAACCCTGGATAATACTAACCTGCCGACTGTGTAGGTAGAACACGTATTAGTTTGTTTGTATTCTGTCTCACCTTTTCAATGTGATCATTATGTGACAGAGTAGCGGTAGAGTGATGCAGAGTATTGGGTCACATATGAAGCGACTGTGTTTTGTGCTAACACAATGTCTGTCCACAGTCGACAAGAATCGGAATGTCCGTCAATGCAATCCGCAAGCAAAGCACAGACGACGAGGTGACATCCCTCGCCAAGTCCTTAATCAAATCATGGAAGAAGCTCTTGGGTAATTGTCGCTTCCCCGGTCTTGTTGTTAGTATTTTTGTATGAGATTATGAATTAGTTGATTCATTACGCACAATATTTTGTCAATTGTTACCATTTATCACATTGTCAAACAATCAATTTGCTTGCCGCATGTTCTCGAAAGGCTGCAAACGACCAAAGATCCAATTCATCATTCCCTGTCCTCCAAAGCGACATTATGTGTGACGTTGACGTGGGGCCGCTGTTATTTTTGACTTACCACAGACGAACCTGGAGGTGGAGACAAATCCTCAGAGGAAAAAAGGAAAGAACAGAACACACCTGTTGTGTCTCCATCACAGGGCAGCCCAGACGCCAAAGAAGAAAGGTGAGGAGAACTGAAAAACTAAACTCATCAGCAGCAGCAGCAATGTTCAAAAAGATAAAACGGCTTGATTTAGTTTTTGATCGTTTTTAACGATACCATTGCTCTTGTTGGGGTTCTGACAGTCGATGAAGTGCCCCTATGTAACGTTTTGATCCATTCCAGCTCCAGCAGTAACTCCAGCAGTAAGAGCGATCCGGCCGACATGGCGTCCAACTCACTCATCTCCACCTTCCCTCGTGCGCCCGGTACCTCCGACTCGGTCAGAATCAAGTGCAGGGGGTTGCTGACCAACGCACTGCAGACCGGGGGTAAGTCCAATCCAATCCAACTTTATTTATAAAGCACATTTTTAAAACAACACAGTTGACCAAAGTGCTGTACAATCAATCAATCAATCAATCGTAAAAACTTAAAAACACAATAAAACACAAGGACCAGTTTAAGAGACAGAATGACAGTAATATAAAAGCAACAAGACCAAACAAAAAGAAAAATGCAACTCTCATACTGAGTTCAAAGCCAAGGAGTACAAATGTGTTTTGAGGCGAGATTTAAAAAAACAGACAATGTCGGGGCCAGCCTAACCTGTAGAGGCAGCTCGTTCCAGAGTCTGGGGGCTACAACTGCAAAAGCGCGATATCCCCCGAGCTTAAGCCTTGCCGTAGATACAACCAGGAGCAACTGATCAGCGGACCTGAGTGACCTTAATGGAACATATCGCTGTAAAACATCAGAGAGATAAGATGGAGCTAGCCCATTTAATGA
>OMNO01033442.1:0-13528 GCA_900303215.1 Trachyrincus scabrus | reverse complement strand
ATGGTGACTACTAACACAATTAAGGGACCATATTTCCACAAAATGTTTAGCATAACATGTAACATTAGTGCTCAACAGTAGAACAACAGCATAGAACTGAATATCCATTTGCTATTTCCTGTTTAGTATGTATTTAGTCAATTAACAGATGACTTCATCATCTGATGACTTCATCATCTGATGATAAAATGAGGATTTTACACAACAACTTACTAACAGTGAATGTATGCATGACATTAATGAGCGGGTAGTTGCTCAGGGATGGGGAACCCAGAAGTCAAACACGGCTTCCCCCGTGTCTTCAGATCACTCCGGTGTACGCCGAGTGGACCACCATAGACTGGTACCAGTTCTTCTGCTTGTGGGAGCAGCTGCCCTCCTCCATGAAGCGGGTGGCGGAGCTGGTGGGCGTGCAGGAGGGCTTCCTGGCGCGCTCCGTCAGCGGCAAGCTGGTCGCCAAGACGGACAAGCAGCGCAGGCAGATGGCCATTCACAAACGGTGAAGTGCATCGGTTGAATCGTTTCTACATTTGCGCGTGGGAATATGTGTGGTTAACGTGTCATTGCATTCACTCCTTTTGGTTTTCCAAACACAATAACAATACAACAATAAGTGATGAGATGATATGATGATGAAATGAAACGTGTTCACTCCACCAGTAAAAATCCTTTCAGCAGGTCTGTAGGTTAAAGCAGCTGGTTAAATGCATGGGCGGAGCTAACACATGGCACATGGACGTTTTACATTGTGAAGCAGGTTATCATCCACCGCTGTGTGTCGGTGAACTAACCAGCTGGCGATCCTGCACGTGTCTGCAGGTTCTTCACCACCCTGGTCCTGCAGGACCTGGTGAAGGAGGTGCCCCTGGCGGTGGTGGCCTCCAGGTACAACTGCAACCGAGGCCAGTTGCAGTCCCTGCAGCAGTCTGCTTCCACGTACGCAGGTACACGGTCAACAGTGTGTGACACACGCCTACACAGTTGCCCACACAGTCAGAATCTCTTACCTTCTGTTGAGGTTTGGGGGCGCTTTTTAATCTGAATGTTGAACTGTGAGGCCCTTGCAACTGTAATTGTGACATAATAGACGGATGTCAAAAACGGTGACTAAAGCCTGTTTTCTGCTCGATGTGTCACGGGTGCGCCAGCTCATTTCCGTGCGACCGGCCGTGTGGGAAGTATAACTCAAGCTTGTCAGTGACTATTTTAATGATCATATCCATGCAGACCACCAGCTTCATCAGTACCCCCCGCCCCCCTCTCTCTCTCTGTCTGTCTGTCCGTCTGTCTCTCTGTCTGTCTGTCTTTCTTGTCTCTCTCTCGCTCTGTCTGTCTGTCCATCTGTCTCTCTGTCTGTCTCTCTGTCTGTCTGTCTCTCTTGTCTCTCTCTCGCTCTGTCTGTCTGTCTGTGTCTCTTGTCTCTCTCTCACGCTCTCTGTCTGTCTGTCCATCTGTCTCTCTGTCTGTCTGTCTGTCTGTCTCTCTGTCTGTCTGTCTGTGTCCTCGCAGGTATGGTGACGGTGTTCTGCAAGCGGCTGGGCTGGAGCACCATGGAGCTGCTGCTGTCCCAGTACCAGACCAGGCTGAGCTTCGGCGTCCAGAGGGAGCTGGTGGACCTGGTGCGGGTGTCTCTGCTGAACGCCTCGCGGGCCAGGGCGCTCTACGCCCAGGGACTGTGCACCGTGGCCGAGCTCGCCAGGGCCACCGTGTCGGACGTGGAGAAAGCCCTGCGGAAGGCCGTTCCCTTTAAGAGGTGTGTGTATGTACATATACATCACACTTGTGGATGTCACAGGTGTTGTTCCTTTTAAGTTGTGTACAAGGTGAACGACACGCAGACGTTTGAATGCATTTCTCTATTTTGTTAGTAACTACCATTTGTTAGGTAACGTTATTACCCCAACAGTCCCGGGGTGTACAGAGAACATCTGGGCAGGGCCATCATTATTTGCCATTGTACTAGTTGTACTAATCATTTTACCTCGGCCCATTCATTGTTTTCAGTGGTCTCACTTCTTTTATAACCTGTGTTCGACAGCTCGAAGCGTGCCGTGGACGAGAGCGAGGTGGAGGCGGCTGAGAGGCGGAGCCTGCGGTGTGTCTGGGTCAGTGGTGGGCGGGCCCTGACGGAAAAAGAAGCAGCCAATGAGATTGTGTCTGAGGCCAGGCTCCTCCTCCAGGAAGACCTGGCTCAGCTGGGGGTTCAGTGGGACCCGGGGACACTTCCTCCCGAGGACCCTGCTGACACAGGGCCTGATGACCGGCGCAGCAGCAGCCAATCAAAATCACTAAATTCTGATGCTTCGGCAGGCTCATCCAACACCTTGAATAAAATGCAGAGGAAAGGGGAGACCGTACATGAAGAAGAGATTAATAAACGGTTTGAAAGTAAAAGGGGAATACACAATGGAGAAGTAGGACAGAAAGAGGAAACGAAAAAAGAGCAAAAGAGGACAACAGTTGCAGAGAGAGAAGCTTCTGGGAAATGTGATGAGAATGCACTGGAGAGCAAACAACACACTCACACAGTGAGAATAGAGACGGGTAATGGAGGCCCAACAGAGAGAGAAGCTTCGGGGAAATGTGATGAGAATGCACTGGAGAGCAAACAACACACAGTGAGAATAGAGATGGGTAATGGAGGCCCAACAGAGAGAGGAGCAGAGGCAAAATTGACAAATCACACAATTGCCGTCATTCACAATCCAGAAAATCCAGAACATGTGGAAAAGCAAAGAGGCACAGAAACGGCGGAGAAGACTGCAGCTGAGAACGAGAGCCGAAGAGCAGAGGCAGGGGACGGGGTCATGAGTGAAGAGGTTTCTCCCACTAAACCGGAAGCTGTGAAAACAAAGAGTCTGGTTCGCGACAGAAGCCTGACGCAGGAACTGGCCGAGTTAGTATCCAGTCCACCTCCTCTACTCAAGACCCTTCCTCAAACCCGCACCTCTCCCATGCTCCCGCCTCGGTTCCGGGCCCCAGCACCCCGGAAGGAGGAGCGGTACCAGGGTTCTGCAGAAGCATTTAAAGTGGATGCCACCACCAAATCCGCGGCCTTCCCTGCACGGTCAGGCGTGGTAAAGCACTCCATCGCCTTAAGCAAAGTACTCCAGTCCATACATACTGAGAGCAATGTGCGGGAAAGAGTCCAAACCGTGCAACCAACATTGCCATCATTGGATTCTGCCTCGGAGATCGTTCAAACTCCACATCAAAGTTCTCCGCTACCTCCACAAACGTCCGACACTATTTCAGCAGATGCCCCCCAAGCTGTAGGGGATCCCCCTGGTTCTCCTGCTCCCGTAAACATTCAGACGTCACAGGTTCCAGTTATGGGGACGCCGTCCACCTCTTCCACCCCAACACCGCCACTCTCTCCTGGGGCCAAGCGAAGGAGGAGACAGGAGGCAGAGCAGTTCTCCTCTCCAGAGCTGTACGCAGAAGGAGGTCATGGAGAGGAGGCCGCCGCAGTGGACACTAACAAGGCAGAGGAAAGCTTTGGATCTGACAGTTTTGAATTGGACTCTATGACCGAGAGGATCATGGTCGATCACGTGAACCCGGTGAGAGGGGAGACGGGAGGAGAGGAGCTGAGCGAAAAAGAAAAGGAGCGGAGAGAGAGCAGGCTTCAGGAAGGTGAGGAGCTGGAGGAGAACACAAATGAGGGAAGATGCCAGCTTGAGGTACAAAAACCTCATGCTGGAAAAACTGCTCACACCTCTCCAATGAATGGTAACCATATTGAGGCCCGATCCCATGTAAGCCCTGATGATGCTTGTCCAAGATTTAATATTTCTCTCACAGATAGCCAGCTAGAACTGATCCTGGACACCAGCCACCAGGTGAGTCAGCTCAGTTGAGTTATTTCCTCTTATTATCATTATTGTACATTTAATGTGTTCACAAATATATATTGTATGTTATATGAGTGATTAGTGATGAATGGTTATTGATTTTCATAGATCACTCCAAGAGTAGATGGTGGTGAGAACATGGATGAAGAAGATGATGAAGAAGAAGAACAGAAGCAAGAGGAGGATGACAACAACGCTCCATTAGATGTTGATCCGGTTGATTCTGAGAGTCTGAATGGAAGCAGCAGCTTCCTGTTTGACAGTCTGTACGACAGCTCCCTTCTCGCTGGCCTCAGCCCAGATCAGGATAGGCTGCACCCATCAGACGAAGAGGAGCCGGTTAGAGAGGAGATCGCAGACGACCCCCAACTTCCGTCTGGACAGGACCGACGACGCAGTGAGCTTCTGGCCAATCAGGAGGCAGAAGACCAAGAGGCTAAGCAATGGAGCGAGTCGTTCTTCAATCTGTCGGAATGGGGTGACTCTTTGTTGGTGGGCGAGCACTTCCTGGAGAGGCAGAGCTTGCTCAGACACACGGAGAGAACACCAAAAGAGCGGAGCCATGGTGAAGGTCAGCAATCCAACACAGACCATATACTGACCTTATGCAACCTGGCCCAATCAAAACCCAACCTGGCCCAATCAAAACCCAACCTGGCCCAATCAATAGAACAGCACCATAAGGATACAAGTGGGAACCAAGATCTAGCAGACAAGTTGAAACAAGTTACTACACCAAGAAACAATGATCCAGTACTCTTGAACGGAGGTGAGGCAAGCAGGAGAGAAGGCACGATTGAAATCAGACATGATGTAGAAAAAGCCAAACACATCCAGAACTCTCCTGATAATTTCCCTGACTGCAGCCCTGGACTGCAAGAGATGTTTGATCGCTGGCCCAGCATGTCTGACCAGCCCTCCCAACGTGTCACAACAACAACAACAACAGCAGCAATCACGCCCGCTCACATGCACAATGCTGCAGAAAACATAGTGGCGGTGAAGGATCTGGTGATGGGGAGGGATGGAAAACGGGAGCATCAGACCCCACCGCCTGCTGCTCAGAGCCGGTCTAGAGAGACCGTGGAAGACCCTGGACAAGAGGAAGCTGGAGAGAGGCCGGCCTCTGCCTTTGACCTCATCCCTCCTACGCAGGAACCGGCACCCGTCACCCCCAGAGTAAAACTAACAACCTCCTCTGTCCAGTCGCCTCTGTCTGCCAAGCCTCTCAAACAGTCCACCCCCTCCACCGGCCTCCCCGGCTCAAAGCCGTTACCAACATGTCGAAAATCCCACCCAGGGCCCAGTCACCGTCCCAAGCCTTCCGATATATCTGCAACGGGGTCTGGGAACGATAAAACTAGATCGGTTCCCGAACTCGAATCCAAAGTGGGAGAGAACCGGGAGTCAAAGCCACTCTCGGACGTACCGGATGTAGCCCCTCCCATCTCAGCCGACCCGGAGGCCGGCTCCTCCCATGTAGACACATCCGTTATCGACGAGGGCTTCACCCTGCAGCTGTCCCAGAATGCTTCACTCACGCCGACCAACTCTGGGGCCTTCTCCATCGTGGACGTGGCGAGCGACCGGGGACTCTTCCATACTTTCATAAGCGAGTGGAGAACAAAGGAGCGGTACGCCCTGGCACTGGCCTGCGAACGGCGGGAACAGACCCACCATCCCGAGGGACGCATCGGGGAAAAACACAGGAGAGGTCAGTGACGCTGGTGCACCATCCACATGCAGTGGGTTGGCGTTTAGATATGGTTTGAGCCACATTAACTATATGCCGAGCTTGAGTGAGATCAGCTGCAACAGTGTATCAAGTATGTCCAAAAAAACTTATAGTATTGTATATTAGTATTAAAATATCACCAACCATTGCTTTTTATCTTGTGACTCAAGCATGTCCTGTACTGTACTGTATATATATAACAAAACAAAAAACATGCAGCAGACTGCACAGTATACTGAGTATGATGTTACATGTTGTATGTGATATGTGCAGTGTCAGCAAACCATCAGACGCTCTGCAGTGTGGACGGGTTCCCGGTGAGGGGAGATGATGGACGGGTGTTGGTGGGGCTCAGTGTCTGCTGGGGAGCGAGGGATGCATACTACATCTCCCTGCAGCAGGAGCAGAGCTCAGGTGTGACCTAGGGCTGGGTTTCTGGCGAGCACTGGCTATGATATGTACCACATAGATCCAATGCAGAACGATACATTGCGATACTATTGATACAGACGCATACTGCAATTTGGATGTCGTAGTTTTAAATGTGTTTCATGTGAATGTATACAGAGGATTATTGTATTACGAAGCAATGTTACAATACTGTAATACAAACTAGTGAACAGTGGTTTGAGTTACTTGGTATACAAAAATCCCAAAATACCAACTATGATTCTCTGTAATTCTGTTTTTATTTTTTTCTATCAATACACAGACCCCCCCGCCCACAAAACCACAGACGCGATGCGTAACCACAATCACTTTTGGTTTTGTGTGTCACACCGCAGGTTTGAGCTCTAGTTTGGCCCCGCCTCCACTGGATGCTGACTTGCCAGTGGCTGAGAGGCTGGAGCAGGTGAAGGCCTGTCTGAACAGGCCATTGGTCGGACTAGGAGCCGGCGTGGTTGTCACCTATGACATAATCCGTGTGTACAAAACACTGGTGCTGAGCTGTGGTGTCAGTCTGGAGGGAAGCTGTGAAGACCCGAAGGTATAAACAAACAAACACACACACTCAGGGTTGATGTTCCTCACCTGGCGGTTTATTCAGTCTGTCTTATGTCTCTGAGTTAGGGCATGAACATGGCATGTCATCTGATGGATGACATAACAGACTAGAAATCAACCTATTCTCATAGTCCTTCTGATTTTAGAAATATCAAAATATGATGCCACCATCATTATAATCATGACATTTGAGTCAAGATTCCTACTTATGACATGCACATTTGCACATTTACACACATGCACGTGCACTATCTTTTGAAGACAATAACTGAAAGCGTCCGGTACCACAGGTGGCGTGCTGGCTGGTGGACCCGGGCAGTGAGGAGAGGACTCTGGCTAACATGGTCACCGCCTTCTGCCCCGAAGAGCTGGCCTTACTGGAGGGGCTGGGCGAGGGCAGGTACGCCCACACCTACAGCCCCCGCGTGAAGGCTGCTACAGAGAGTGTGCTGATCCACGCCACCATGGTCCACCTCACCGGCCTGCTGGAGAAGGACAGCATGCTGGGTACGAGTCAATACTAACCTTTCTGTTTGTAAAAAAAACAAAAAACAAATTTTACTTTGTGTTGAATTAAAGGTACAATGTGCAAATGATGTTGGTTTGAAATAAAACACATTTTGTCACGTAGAGGCTAACTTTAAGGCTACAGGGATCGAGGTTAATTGCTTTGATTCTGCAGCATTGTAGAGAAATCTCATGTTACGTTTTTTTTTGTAAGCCTCGCTTTTTGAGGGAGGGTGGGGTTTGGAGAGGTGAGGGGTGAGGAGCAGAATGCAGAGAGTCCAAATTTAGATGGGAGCTAGCTCGAAATCACAGATCTTGCATATATTGCACCTTTTAAATTGAGGAAGTGTAAGTTGTGTTGATTGTGTGCAATACGTCATCAGACGTATTCCGGTGGACGGAGATGCCGTCCCAGAGGTGTCTGGCTCTGCTGGAGCTGAACGGCGTGGGCTTCAGCGTGCAGGAGTGCGAGAGGCAGAAGCACGTGATGCAGGCCAAGCTCGCCGCCCTGGAGAGTCAGGCGTACGTTCTGGCCGGCCACAGCTTTTCTCTCACCAGCGTGGACGACATAGCGCAGGTCCGTCCTCTCTTTCTGATGTGTGGATGATTTGCTCATTTATTTGGACTAATCGATTGAATAGATTTTGGATATAAAAGACTCGAGCAAAAAGGCATATAATGATCCAGGTCCATGGTATATCAATCAACCGTGTCTGTGTGCATGTCTCCGTTCTGCAGATATTGTTTCTTGAGCTCCATCTGCCCCCAAACGGTGACGTGGGCGGGGTTAAAAATAAGAAGACTCTGGGTTACACCAGGAGAGGAGGAAAAGTGCGACTGGGCAAACAGTTCAGTACCACCAAGGTACATGAAATGTATAAGCGTTTGGTACATGTCCAAACATTGTAAAGTTATCCGTGTGGCCCGTGGAGAGTGATACATCGAACATGTTTCAACAACACCATCAGGACGTGCTGGAGAAGCTCCGCCCGCTACACCCGTTGCCCGGGGTGATCCTGGAGTGGAGGCGGATCACCAACGCCATGACCAAAGTGGTGTTCCCTCTGCAGAGGGAGAAGAGGCACCACCCTGCCCTGGCCATGGATCGCATCCACCCCATCGCCCAGACACACACGGCCACGGGTACCTAGCAGCATGCATGTACCTAGCTTCACTCTTCACACATAATGCAGTGTTTCATTGAGAGAAATATCTTGGCATTTCTAAGTATATAAACCAGAAAATCTGGGATGCTTTCATCCATACATCTTGCCAATCCCGTGAGTGTATACATCGTTAGAGTGGGTACTGGCCTCAGTGGGAATCGAACCATGTTCTGCGAATTGAATCCATTATTATGAAGTGTGTTTTTGTTTCTGTGACTAAACGAGGCTTTCTGAATCCACATGCACCGCAGGTCGGGTGAGCTTCACAGAGCCAAACATCCAGAATGTCCCCAAGGATTTTGAGATCGAGGTGCCCACAGTGGTGGGGGAGAGCCCCCCTTCACAAGATGCCCGCCACTTTGCCACCAAACAAGGGTAGGCCAACGGCATTATGCTGGATGGTTCACGTCCTCTCTTTCCAGAGTACTATGGCCCATATAATGCATTGTTTATCCACACAACCCAGCTGTATACATTGTGGATAACTGGTAAGAATGTAATCATGCTGTCATCTTTTTCACAGCAGGAAGCGACGGACCATAATACCCACGGCTCCAGTCGGCAGTCCACTAAAAGGCCCCGCCTTCTCCGTCAGCATGCGGCATGCCTTTGTGCCCTTTTCAGGTGAACGAGTCACTGATATTAGATCATATTTAAGATCACCTTCACTTCTCCTCATTGCTAAGAGATCATCTTATTAAGAACATATTTAGTTTTCACGATCACATGATTGCAGTATCACAGTATCAATACACGATCAACTAATATTCTAATAGCCAATTGAATTGCCCTGCGTATGAGTTCATGTTTGTTGTGAAAACTGCTCTCCTTGACGTTGCTGGTCTTCTGGTTCCCTCTGTACTGTACTGTAGGGGCCATGATACTAGCAGCAGATTATTCCCAGCTGGAGCTCAGAGTGTTGGCTCACCTGTCCAAGGATCGCCGGCTCCTTCAGGTAACTCCTTGTGACTGGCTCGAAGTCCCCAGTTCATTGTTTGTGAACAATGGACCCTTTTCACAAGAGGGCCTATTGGTCTGTCGCTCATAACACTAGTCTTGGGTCTGCTATGTACCAGGGCACGGGTAGCAGACTAGTGAAGGTAAGTCTGCTACCCGTGTGTCCTGGTACATAAAGGGAGCAGACCCATAATTAGTGTTGTGAGCGACACCTGTGTTTGTCCTACGACGACGCCGCTGTGAAAAGGGTCTGTTCATAAACCGATAGGAAACCGCAATTGTCAGCTATTGCAATGAATATGTATCCTGTGTCAGGTGCTGAATGGCGGGGCAGACGTGTTCCGCTGTATTGCAGCCGAGTGGAAGAGCGTTGAGCCGGACACGGTGAACGACAGCCTTAGACAACAGGCAAAACAGGTGTGTGCCACACAGGCTTATTCTTCATCGTGTATACCTTCTCGTTCATTCATTCACTAAAATGAGCTCGCGTGTGTCGTTGTGTGTAGATTTGCTACGGCATCATCTATGGGATGGGACCCAAGTCCTTAGGGGAGCAAATGGGTGTGGATGAGAAGGATGCAGCCTGCTACATAGAGAGCTTCAAGTCCAGATACACCGGTACTGAGATGAGGATCTAACCTGATCTAACATCCTCCAGTTTAACATTTGTACAACTCAGAATGTCCTGCCATATTACTTCAAATCTATAATACAATCCATGAATAATATCATGGATTTTATCAAAGTAGTACCTGTACTATAACACTAATTATGGGTCTGCTCTTTTTATGATGTACCAGGGCACGGGTATCCGACTAAACTAGTGAAGGTAAGTCTACTACCCATGTCCTGGTACATAAAAGCAGACCCATAATTAGTGTTATGGGTGAAAAGGGTCTAGTATAATTCAAAATAGAGTAATGGCCGTTAACATTAGTCACAGTGTGCTCTTCACCAACATTGAGTGGTGATGTCCTGTCTCCGGTGGGGTCCAGGGATCCAGGCCTTCCTCAGAGAGACTGTGAAGAACTGCATGAGGAAGGGCTACGTCCAGACCCTGCTGGGCCGGCGGAGGTACCTGCCCGCCATCACCAACGGCAACGCCTTCGCCAAGGCACATGTGAGGGGGGAGCACGTTCATCATCAACACATGATGAGCAGCATGGCTTTTAACACGCAGTTTGACATCATTATTACATGTGATTATTATGAGTGCATTCCAGTTACGCCTGGCTTGGGGAACAGACCCTAATTATAGGTCTGCTCCTGTCATGTACCAGGGACTTATCTTCACTAGTTTAGTGAAGATGACCTCTCGTGCTGCCCTGGTACATAAAAGGAGCAGACCCATCATTAGTGTTATGAGTGACACCTGTGTTTGTCCTACGATGACATCTCTGTGAAAAGGGTCTATAGTAGATTATAATAAATAATCATAATAATAAAGGTAGATTTCTAGCATACTATGGTTTTTAACTAAGCAAGGATATCTTTCCTGCAAGTATTTACTATAACGTGTAATTATTATTCGATTCTATTTGATTATTATAATGCATAATATTGTAATGTAGACGGCAGAGTTGTGAGGTTAATGTTGGTGTTACTGCCCACTCCATTCCCAGGTTAATGTGAGGGTCATCAAACCGTTTAATTAATTCTATATTCATACTTGACTTTCCCCCAGGCTGAGCGGCAGGCGGTGAACACTACGGTGCAGGGCTCAGCGGCGGACATCGTTAAACTCGCCACGGTCAACATCCAGAAACGCCTGCGTGAGATCTACACCAGCGCTCCTCTATCACACCAACACACTCCTCCAGGTATATATAATATATATATAATATATATATAATATATATTGAAAATGTAGGCCTTTGGCCTATGATCTCTCGTTCAATTCTGCCATCCTCGGCATCATTATTTTCTGTTCCTGTATTATTCTATTTGTCTGCTACGTGTAAAGTGTCCAAGTTATATTATAATTATTAGGTACAGAATTACATCCAGGTCCTCTTCTCAGTAAAAAGCAGGCCCCCCCCATTTTGGTACTTGTCGTGCATCCCTGTTTGGGAATCACTGCTCTAGACCAGTGGGCCTAACGTGCAGGACGCAAAAGCCATATTAAAAGACTCAAATATAGAATATTAAAAACACTTTTCTCTTGCCAGTGAGTCGCCGTGGCGGGACGTCCCATCTGAGGGGAGCCTTCTTCATCCTGCAGCTTCATGACGAGCTCATCTATGAGGCCAAAGAAGAGGACCTCATCCAGGTGGGACATTTACTCAGTAGAAAGATGTAGAGTCTGTATTAAAAGGTCAAATTAGTCTATTCCTAAACCAGTCAATAGTAATAGCAAATCCTACAAATATAGAATATTTTTCAATTGAATTATGCTTCAAGTATTAAATTCACAATATGCTTTACACAGCATATTCTCCAGAGGACAGGGGAACACTTATTCAAGGGAAAATCCACTGAAACCATTGCAAATAAAAAAAAAGATCAATGCATAACTGATTACGTCTACATTTTTAGCTGGGCAAAGCAATCTCTAATAACTAGCGATGCAAGCAGGAGAAAAGGAACCCCTACTTCAGTCTATGGAATATCTTTAGACTCCTCAGCAAATTCATGTTAGCTTTATCTGCAGGTAAGCACAATTTCTGTTCACTCAACTTGAATTGTTTTCTCTACCCTTTATCTCAGGTGGCTCAGATAGTGAAGAAAGAGATGGAGACCGCAGTGAAGTTGTATGTAAAGTTGAAGGCCAAGGTAAAAGCTGGACCCAGCTGGGGTAACCTAGACGACCTTGACATATAACACAGAATGCTAATGGATCTCCTAATTAACTGTTACACTCAAATACCGTCTTAACCCATATATACAATGCAATGAAAAAATGAACACTATGAACTGTAAATTAAGTAAATGTATTAAACTAATTTATACTGGTACTGTAGATAATGAGAATACCATCGTGCTATCAAGTTAATAAAAATATGACACCTCATTTTGAGTTTAGTCTTGGACATTGTGAAAACCATTTTATTAGATCATTGCATTGAGGTTCCATCAACATAACAGATAATCACACTCCATTTACACTGTTGTGAATTTCATTTTATTTATATTGTTTTTACATTTATGACATCATTAATTGCAAATCTACTACGGTCAGCGTTTAGACATTATTTGTGCAAATCAGACTTAGCCAGCTTGGGTTTTTCTTTTTTTTTTTTTTGAAAGGAGGGAATAAATACGATAGGGGAAGCATTTTGTGGGACCTATGTCAACACACTGTCTGCCATTAGACACGCTCCATTGTCAAATGAGACTGATGAAAGTCAATCATTTTGAGTGGATATTTCAAGGAAACCCAAGACCACAGATTAACTGAGTGCTATTACAAGCCAAGTTAAAAAGGACCACTTCTGGGAACCTGAACAAGGAGAGGGGTCTTGGTTTTAGATAATGCCATTAGTGCCTGGGGTTGGCTATTTGTTGATTGTAACACTTAACCAGCAAACCATGGCTGAACAGACCTCGAACAGGCTCAGTCACAAACAACACGGCGACAGAAAAAACTACAAATAAATGTCATAGGACAAACTTCCATTGACAAGGTCGACAACATTGTGTTTAACAGATTTTAAAAAAAGAATTTTTAAACGATTGCAGGAGTGTTGGCGGTGATTTCTGCTACAGATGCCCCGTGTCCAAATAAAAAAAGCTAAATGTATTTTTTCCAGGGATTACACCCAAACTGTGAGCCAGTCTATTCAAGTATATTCTAGCTGTCTTCCAAACTGAAAAGAGCACTTCCTTTTCATTAGGTCACAACTAAACGCATTACACAAGATAACCACCAAGCTGCCCATCTTAACTATAGGCTTAAATCATTTCTTGAAAACCTTGTGTCAGAAACATTTTTTTTTTTTTACGAGGCAGTGGAAGAGGTCACGGGGAAAACAAACTCACGTGAAGACACAGCTCCAATCAGTGTCTTTGGTGGTTCTGCTCTCTTACGAGGAGATGACCCGTTTCACAAGCTCCTATCTCCCTACTGACCGCACCAACACGCTTAACTCCTCTTCTACCGGCTTTCAGGGGTTTGAAAACAAACTGAATCTTTTAAGGGGTGGATGAAGGCATCTGTAAACATATTCAGTCCAGAGACTCATTGCCACAAACGCAACAAAGTGATCAATTAAGGCATTGATACAGACAGAGCTGTGCATTTAAACCAGAGTAGAAAACCCAAATTTGAAAAGAAATTATGTACACGGGTACGTGGAGTCACATAG
>OMNO01033365.1:2878-18365 GCA_900303215.1 Trachyrincus scabrus | reverse complement strand
TTAACAATACCTCTGAACAGTTCATTTGGTTGACTTAATATAGAAAAAAATTGTAGTCTATTCAAGCCCCTAGGTGTGAGTCGTTGGGGATGCATAGGCCTACGTCAGAGAAGGTTAA
This sequence comes from Trachyrincus scabrus, assembly GCA_900303215.1. Taxonomy (NCBI): domain Eukaryota; kingdom Metazoa; phylum Chordata; class Actinopteri; order Gadiformes; family Macrouridae; genus Trachyrincus; species Trachyrincus scabrus. The sequence continues at coordinate 18,247 of OMNO01033365.1, read as the reverse complement.
TGTTTACAAAGGCATTGCCTGTCATGCTAGCTTTGTAGGTGAATGAATTACTGCATTCAGCACACTGTACACTTGCTATTAGCGATACAAGTAGAAACAGGAGACAATTATTGGATCTGGCTCCTAACGAAGCCAGTGAATCATGATTAGTGGATTCTTGAGCATCAAGATAGGCTGACGTTCGGCCTATCTTTGTGGGTACATTTACAATAAAATCTTTTGCAATACATCTTATCTGATATGTAAATAACAAAAAAGGAGTTCTGAGGAGTTTGGTATGTAGATATACATAAATATAGTATTTGTCTCTCTAGAGCTATGGATTTGAGACACGATTGAAGTGACCTGATCTTATTTCAGTTTAGCCAATTATCTTCATTGTATTATCTTTGCAGTGGGTAGAATGAAAGCTACCAAATGGTTATATATTATCGGACTCAAGCTCAGTTGTGAATCTAAAAAGAACACCATCAGACACTTTCTCAGAATACAGGACGGAACAATATACAAGTCACAGCAAAGGCACATCACTTTTATTTATAAATGTTAGTACAGAATTAATAGAACATCTGTACAATATCTGGGTCTCATCCACCCTCCTAATAGATGGCGGTAAGTAACACGCCTTTGAAATAAGTGTCGTGGCCGTGGTTTCTTCGTGGTATTCTTAGAAGCAAGAGAGCAGGGAGTCGCAGGTACTCTGTGACCAAGGGATCTGGGCAGGGCCGGCCCTGGGCATATGCTACATAGGCCGTCATCTATAGGGTGTCAACCATCCATAGGGGGCACCAAGACAAGCACAAAATAATTTAATATTTGTAGTTTTTTGGTTTTTGAAAATTAAAAATAGAAATAATAGTATGGGCAGTAGGGCGCCCCCATGGATGTATAATGTATAAGAGCGGCAAATTCAATATTTGTATTAATTAATACTGAAATAATTGTATGTATTTTTTATAACCCGGACATTGAGCATTTTAGATACGATATGGATATGATCTATGCATCTGTTATCTGTTGTCTGTCACTTGTGCTAACCTGTTACCTTGTCTTTATGCCTTACAGTCTGTTGACAACCAGTGTTGGTCCAGTTCTGCTTCTGCTGCTTGTTACTTGTCCAGAAAGCAACTCAGCCCCAGCCCTGCTATCCCTCCAACCAGATCTTTTTATGTTTTCATAATGTGAATTGTCTCATAGTTGATGCAGCCATGGATAAGTAAATCTACAGCATTTATATAGCACTTTTCTAACCTTTACAATTAGTGCCTCACATTCATACAACAACGGTGGTGTATGACCATGCAAGGGAACTGCCAGCTCGTCAGGAGCTGTTAGGGTTAGGTGTCTTGCTCAGGGACACCTCAACACTATAGGAGGATCGGGGATCGAACACTGACCGGCTTCACCTCCTGTCAGCATGGTGAAACAATGGTCAGGGGTTTGATTACCATGGATACCACACTATACAGTATATCCCATTGTGTATGGTAACCGGCATTCTTCTTTGGCAGGTGAATGTATGCCATCAGGAGCCCTTTCCACTAGGGCCTTTCTGTGTGGCGTTTGCATGTTCTCCCTGTGTCCATGTGGGTATCCCCCTGGTGCTCAAAACAAAGCATTCCCCCCACACCACAAAACATGCAAGATAAAACTCCTACTCTGCCCATACGCAAGGCAAGGGCATTAACAACTGGAGTTGGTTCCCGGGCACTACACTGCGCTACACGGCAGCCCACTGCTCCTAGGATGGGTCTAATGCAGAGACTGAATTTCCCCATGGGGATGAATAAAGTATATCCTCTTCTTTCACATTCATTTTTTGTTTTTTGAGCCAATAGAAAATGAACAGCTTAAGGAGAGGTATTAGGAGACATATTTTACCATGAGTTTGATTAGCCCCAACAAGCTAGTTGGGTGTTAGTTATAATTTTATACAAAGCATTATCCAGGATAATTTGCTTTAAACTTTTCATGGCATAAAAATATTTGTTTTTGGACCAGAACTAATTGATTTTCTGGGTAAAACCCTGGGTCTACTAATGGCTTGGCGTTGGATGGGTTTCTTTAAACACTTTATAGTTCAAACTATTTTATATATATATATGGTAAAGCTATATACAAATATGTTCAAACAAAAGAGAAAGCTGTAGAGAGGAAGTTACATAATTTAGTTTACAGACAAGGTGGACTAGGCGAGTCATGCATGTGATGGCATGAAATGATTAAAATAGATATGTTACATGTTATAGACATAGACCTATCTATGTTTATGACATAGGTCTGTTGTCTTTAATTTAATCATGTTGCTCCATGAGCATATTCTACCTGTTATGGAAATTATCTTGTGAGAGTGAAACACTTGAAACCTCTTGTTATAGCAAAGCATTGTAGTTGATTTAATAAAGCTGAATGAAAGAGAGCGCGTGCACACACACACACACACACACACACACACACACACACACACACACAGCCATCAGGAGCATGTCTCACCACTCTTTGAAGCTACTCTTCAGATGGTGGTCTTTTAAAGGTCACATTTGGTCAGCCTTCAAGCATGGGGTGTCGGCATACATTCAACATGAAAGCAATTCAGGCTGACTGAGATAACTGAGACCATGACAATGGCAACTCACAGGATGCTGACCAAGATAATATATGGACCTAATGTATTGTGCATTGTGACAAAGCTCACATTATTACAAGTTGAGGCACAAATACTAAATTTTCCAGCACATACCCCAAAGGGTTAGAGTAAACACAACTATATTATCAAAAGTCCCATGCACTTGCAATATAAATGACAAGTACACAATGTTACAATAAATAAATAGTATGCGCGCATAACCGTTGGTTATGCACACATGGTGAATTTGTGTAGAACATACTTTAAAAAACGTTTTTTTTTCCTGAACCTGATGTTACATTGTCCATAACATCAACACAGTAAGTGCTAGGTACATGTAGGTGCTCTTGTATCACTACGAGCAGAACACAAGGTAACACGTCAGACGTTGGTGGTGTTTGACATATGACGTCAGAGCGAAGGCACGAAGCCGAAGAGCAGCAGACTTATGATCCATTTAATCTCTTAAGAAACCATTTACTACCCGACTTCAGGGTAAAACAACAGACGCGTTGCTGCTTGGGGTTTTTCAATACTTGGATCATAATGGACAATGTTTATAAAGTAAAGAAGTTCACTGTCAAATGACATTTCCTAGTTCGCTAGCTTGCTAGTCGGGCTAGCTGCCAAAACGAGCCTGTATTAAATACTGTTCATCAGTTCATCTCAAAGACAAGACGAGCCTTATATTAAATACTGTTCATCAGTTCATCTCAAAGACAAGACGATGCATTTAGTGGATTTCGTCGCTGGTTCTGTTGGAGGTGAGTTGTATGTATTTTTGCATGGGACGCACAGCAGTATGATAATACACACTTAAACATGTCTTTACCTCTAGTGATCATGGGTTACACACTTAAACATGTCTTTACCTCTAATGATCATGGGTTACACACTTAAACATGTCTTTACCTCTGTAGTGATCATGGGTTACACACTTAAACATGTCTTTACCTCTGTAGTGATCATGGGTTACACACTTAAACATGTCTTTACCTCTAGTGATCATGGGTTACACACTTAAACATGTCTTTACCTCTGTAGTGATGATGGGTTACACCCTTAAACATGTCTTTACCTCTAGTGATCATGGGTAGGCTACAGATTGGACTTCATTGTGAGTTCACATTTACACACCGAGTTAATATAACCTTAAACGTTGTCTTTACAGGGGCATTTGGCGTTGCAGTTGGGTACCCTTTAGATACAGTCAAGGTATGTTTTAATTCCCCTATAGCAGTAGCCGTATGTTAAATATTAAACGGATGAAGGGAGTTTTGAGCCCAACCTCTGTTTCTTTGATGACGTAGGTGAGGATTCAAACACAACACCAGTACAGGGGAGTTTGGCATTGTATTCGCTCTACATGCAAGAATGAAGGGGTGAGTGTTGCAACTTTTGGAGCACATCTCAGATCTTGTCATTCCATTTAAAAATCATTGTGACACTTTATTATATATCTCTATGCTCTGCCCATTGGGTTGCCAAATTGCACCTCCTTAGGTGAAGGGTTTCTACAAGGGCATGTCCATGCCTGTCACCACCGTGTCCCTCAGCTCATCGATGGTGTTTGGGACCTACAGGAATGTCCTCCAGTGCCTTGGTCAGCTACGTCATGGGAGCATGGATGTTCGACCAGCCAAGCTTGATATATTCCTCTCAGGGCTTGCTGGAGGGGTTGCACAGGTACTGAAACAGCTACTTGGGCTGAATATTATGGATGGATGATTATATGGATAGATGGTCACAGACAGTTGATCCTAATTTGACTTGATGCAAAAGTCACCTGAAATGAATAGCCGATTGTAGGCTATTTACCTATATATTTACCTTTTTAGCATTGAAACATGCAATACCTGGAGAACAGGTATCGCTAACTACATAAACGGGAACAGCCCTAACTATTACACAACTGACCTAAAGTGAATTGAGATATCGTACACACTACTCTGTCTACTATACTTTAATTCCATCAGGTGTCCGTGATGTCCCCGGCAGACATTGTGAAGGTGCGTCTGCAGTGCCAGGTGGTTCCCATGCAGGTGCTTGCTGCCGGGTCTCCGAAGCCCAAGTACCGGGGGCCGGTGCACTGCCTGCTGACCATTGCCCAGGAGGAGGGTGTTCTGGGGCTGTACAAGGGAGCCCAAGCGCTGGTTCTGAGAGATGGCCCTGCCTTCGCCACCTACTTCACGGCCTACAATGTTATCTGTGAGCAGCTGTCCGCCCCGGGGCAGACCAGGCCAGGTACAATTCAAGCAAAGTTTATTTTTTTACCCCGTGCTATGTACAGTGCATTCAGAATGTATTCAGACCGCTTCACTTTTTCCACATTTTCTTTTTCCTTTTCATGTTGTATATATTATTCATGTTGTATATTGGCTTGTAAGATTGATTTATTCAGTTGGTTGTTTTTAATGAATTAGCAAAAAACTGTTCCTGCTTTTGGGATTCTTATAGACTTCTGTTACATGAGGAAAAATATAATCAATTTTAGAATACTTTAGAATACTTGAAAATGAAAAGAAAATGTGGAAAAGGTGAAGGGTATGTGTCAGAGATGGCTAACCTCTCACCAAAGCTCACTGTGCTATTTAACTCTGCAAATTGTCTTTCATTTAAAAGTTCAAAGTATCTGTTGTATTGCACCAATCTCAAACAAGGCTTCCCTCCCTTCAGAGTGGAAGGTGGTCCTGCTGGCGGGGGGTCTATCTGGCATGTGTGGCTGGTTTGTGGGGACGCCCATGGATGTGATCAAGGCCCGTCTCCAGATGGACTGGATGGGTGAGAGGAAGTACAAGGGCTTCTTCCACTGCATCACAGACAGCATACGCACAGAGGGGGCCGGCGTGCTCTACAAGGGCCTGGGGCTCAACTGCGTACGTGCCTTTCCGGTTAACATGTCCGTGTTCACCATGTATGAAGTAGTGATTCGCTTGCTCAGACCATCGACCTAGCGCTTCCAGAGCTGTTCAGGTATAGCGTGGTTTCCCATTGCTGTAAGTGGACCATTCTTTTTGAAATTTGCAGTGTTTATTTTTTAAATTATCTTACATTATACATACACATATATGTATATTAAGATGGGTGCATTTTCTTGGTCAGTATGTTTGCTACTGATGTAGGCCTACATATCATGATCAAGTTTTTCCTCAAGACCTGAAATTATGATATATTTAAACAATTACATTTTAAAATTCTGATCAGTAAAATAATAATACTTGAAATGATAATACTTGAAATTTTGCTTTTACTTCATAGATCTTAACAGAAATGGTCCTCGATGGACATTTCCATTTTTATTTTCCAATGCCAAACATAGGATTGTTTTTAAAGTTTTAAAGCCTCTATGAGGAGTTCTGGTCACAACAACCACATTTCCCATGAGCTCCTTTGGCTTTTGGTCCATGTACATGCATACTCTCTGGAGGTATGCACATTTTCTTTGAAGTGCTGTGGAATCGAGTAGAATTGCTGTCTGGGAATTCAGTAGCTATGCAATTGTAGCTATATTTTGTATTTTTATTTTATTTCTACATGCCAATATTCCAACCTACATAAACTCCTCGTAGGGCCTTATCTATGACTTGCATTGTGATGATGATTATTATCTTCATTCATTTCATTTTCACAAGTTCGATTTGTAAGGCAGCAGATAACACTATTGTTTTCCTACTGAAGTGAAGTGCTTGAAATTGTTACTCTGAAACTGCTGAAAACACTATGCAATCTACCTCTATTAAATGTTTACACAATATTGAAGTATAGAGCTATATTTAGACAGGGTAAATACTACTACATTACACACAGGCCATAAGGCCATAATTTAACAGTCTTCACAATAATTTATTCATGTGTGAATTGTGATTTCACATAATTTAAAAATATGTTCAAAAAGATTTGAAGACAAGTTTTTAAAGACAGTGAAATGATAACTAAACCTGTGTGCAATATTTATTAATGAAGGTTAAAATATATAATAAAATGTGTTTAATCAGAGTATGAATATGCAGTGCAATGGGTTTGCTTTCGTCTGTGACCTGTCTTCCATTTATTTTGATGGCTGACAATGACTGCAGAGTCTAAATCTAATCGTCCAGTTCTCCCCTCAGAAATGCTGTAGCCTACGTTTCTAGAGATGTTTGGAAAGGGAGATAACGCAACAACAAAAAACTAGAAACTGGCATGACAAGAATGTAGGAAAGACTCAACAAGAGAATAGCTTCAAGGCCACAGATGATGCCAACAAATGTTGATGGTGTCAGTGATGATTGTGATGACTTGCTATGCAAGATAAATTGGGCCTACTATCAAAAACACTATCCATGACACACTTTAGTTGGGCTGTTTGATTAAGTAAATAGGTTTGACATACAAAAGTATGTTAACCTTAACCCCAATTTGTAGATGTTTACAGTACATGTTTCTTGTACCTGCTTTCTGAATCGAATACCATGCCAGGATACTTTAGGACTACTTCTACATCAGATGAAGTACACCGTTCGAAAATATATAATTATACAATGTCGCCATCTAGCGGTAATTAAATTCTATTGAAGGCAAAAGTGGAAAATACAATCAAATCTACCCAGGAAAGAACCCTCAAATGTATTGCAAGTGTTATAACATTTGTTAACCACAACTTCATTTCTCATATCCCATTGTGTTAAAATGTCTCTAAAATGGAGATTGGATTGTGAATTGTCATATTCAAAATATAAAACTATAATGAATATCATAAAACTCTTTAAGAAGAGATGACTTTTAAACCAATCATAACTATCTATCTTTTACAGTCTCATATTTCCTCCTGGGTTGCCCCTATGGCAATCTGCTTTCTCTTTCAGTTTAAGAGAAGGTGTACTTGTACTAGTATTCAATAGCAATAAAAACATGCATGGTGGTCAAAGCGGAGCTACGGCATAACTGTCTCTAACTTTATATGCTCTACATTTCTAAGAATGTGAATTGAGAAAATACTCATCATGGATGCATCTTAGGAACTCAATTTTTGCAACAAATACAATATTACTAAATGCTTTTAATCAGTGCATTCTGCAAAGATTTGACACTCACAGTATGAGGGATATCACTTTATTTGTCATTTGAAACAGGATGGGCTGAGCAGAGGACTTTTCTTCATCATACACTGATCATAGTCATACAAACGTGGAGTTTGACACATGGCTGCTAGATCGTAAGCGTTTGCAATGCCATGCTTCCTTCCAAAGTAGGCTGTAGTGGTGTGAAATGATGCACATACATAAACAAAATCACAGGGACTTGATTCACATGTTGTCACATGTGTGTGTTCTCAAGGCTAAAAGTTAAAATCCAATGGTCTGGGGGTCATGAATTGTTTGACCATTTCGTCTGTGACATTTTTGCGGTTTTCTTGATGGGCTGTGATCATTGGCTGGAGTGTCTCGATCAATATCTTCTTCAACTCCCCTGTCAACAAAGCACCACTGGCATAGTCCTGTAGAAAGAGAGAGGGAAGGCAGAGAGGAAAGTTAAAAAAAGGTACAAATAAAAAAGGCTTTAAGGCTACAGGGATCTATGTTAATTAATATAGAAATCTCAAAGCCTTGCTTTTTGAGGGTGGGCGGGGTTTGGAGAGAGTAGGGAGAGGGGAGGGTGAGGAGCAAGTGTTTTTTTTCCTTCCAAATTTAGCTAGCTTGAAATAGCAAATCTTGCATATTGTACTTTTAATATTAAGGATAATGATTACAATAAAATAAACACAGACTACTAAATATTGTCTTTAAAAGAGGAATCTATCAAATCTGTTCATCTACCTGTCTGATCTTCTCCAGCTGTTCGTCGTCCTCCATGAAGAAGGTGAGGTACATGAAGGAGACGTCTATGTCTGGGTTACCACCATGCTGCCTGTGTTCCTCAATCGTGTCTTTCCCTCCAGAGAACGCGTGCTTGTTTACCTAGCAACAGGGACCAAAAGGCCAGGTTAGACAATAATAGTTAACTCACGCTTTCAGGTGGTACGGATTTTTGTTGGTGCCATAGTATTTTTTACACAGTATACAAAATGTAACAAATGAATTTCTCAAGAATAAAACCCAACACCCATCCACAAGTCATTCCATCCTGGGAATCTTTCTCTATAAATCGTTTTATTCTGGTCCACTAGCTAACTGTAGCTACAATGCAAGCCACTAGAGGTTGCTAATGGGAAAACTTACATAGTGCAAGTAAATCATTTCAACAAATAATCATGCGTTAAAGTGTTGGTCCCCTGTGAGCGTGGTGCTACCTTGTTTTTGATCTGCTTGGGGGTGTCAGTGAGGAAGATGGAGGAGTTGGCGTCACTGGCGCTCATCTTGGTCTGGGCCCCCTGCAGTGCGGGGAAGAAGGTGGAATGCAACAGGGCCGGTTTAGGATAGCCAATCCTGGGGGCCACGTCACGGGTCATCCTGAAGTAGGGGTCCTGGTAGCGAGAAAGACAGGTTGAGTCATGTTAGTGTTATTTATCCATCTGGGAGTGTTGAGCGTTGTGGTGGTGGTTAATAACAACTATCATGTTGTTATTGTTATCTCATGGTTCTTTAACCTGGTCAATGGCACACGGGATCAAACATTGTACATCCTTCCGTCCTTTGAAGATTTGTGGGAAAGAATTGCTGAAGGACGGGGCAGCCTGGATGGCTGGGAAGCTGATTTTCCCTTTAAAAAGAAAGACAATGGATTCCATTAGTGACACTATTCCATACACAATACACAAAACTGTTTTTCACTTCAACACATTCAGGATGCATGGAAGTGAGGCTCTGCTATGGAGTCTTCTTACCGATGCAGTCACTGTCAGAGAATCCAAAGATGCCTTTGACTTGATTGAAAGTTACGTGCTTCTGAATCTTAACCACGTTTCTATAAAACTCTGGGGATGAACTGGGGAGGAAAAGGGACAAAAATCCAGCATTCAGAAAATCTAGCATTCAGGTGCATACAGTGAATGCTATTAGCCATGAGAGTTAATCGAGTTACCCCATGTAGTCGAGGTCGGAGAAGATGAAGGTCTTGTTCACATCGAAGCCGCACGCGATGATGTCCTTGGCGTTCTCCACGGCAAAGCGGTGGCAGTCCTCTAGCGTGAGATCCTTCCACAGATACTTTTCATCGTCTGTTAACTGGATCACCAGAGGGATGTCGAACACCTCCTGTAGCCATCTTAGAGTATGAAAATAATTTGCATTAAAAAAAACATGATTGCCATGATAGGGCATTACTATTTAGTCGTTTAGCACACACTTTGATCCAAAGCAATGTAGTAATTTTTTCTAGGTAATTAGCGAGCAGGTAAGGGTTAGGCGTCTTTCTCAGGGATGCCTACAGGTAGACATTGGGACATTGGGCTTCGAACCCAGACCCTTTCGGCTGACAGTCAATCACCCTAACCACTACCCGATTATCCTGCCCCATCATAGTGCTGTTTACTGGAATATCAGCCTTTGTATAGTTAAATACTTACTGCTTGCATATTTCACAGGTACTCGTGTATTTAGGATTCTCACTTGGTGAAAATGAAGGGGATCAGGTGTCCAAAATGCATGGCCTGCGACGAGGGTCCTCTGCCAGTGTACAGGTAGAAGGACTTCTGCTTCTCATAGGCGTCCAGTACTTGATGCATATCTCTGCCAGATAGACAACAACACCACCACAAAACACTACTATTACATTTGATTGTCATTCAGTATTTAATCAAGTTGACATAATTAAAGATGTTTATATCACATGATGGATACTATTGAATCACTGAGGACATTTTGAAATTAGGACAGTTAGGAGTTTCAGGGTCATGAAGGGGAGAAATGTTGATGAGTTGTGTCCTCTGCTATGGACCTGTGGGAGAAGAAGATTCCCCTTCGTAGAAAGCGGTGGGGCTTCTGTCCCGACACCTTCTCTATTCTGTCCACCAGCTCCTGGTCAATCTTACTGCTGCCAAATCTCACTGAAAGTAACAACAAAAAATGAAGAAGCATAACATTAACATATAGAACCACAGAATGCATATTAGCAACAGAATATTTAAACCACGTCCATTGTATAAAATACTTGAACATGAATGTAAAAATGACTAATTATGTCTTGCCAATTACCTATGAGTTTATCATAGTCCACTCCTTTGGCGCTATCGGTGGCTACGTTCCAGGGATCAACAGTATCCTCCTCAGCACCATTTCCTGATTGCCCGTCATTATTGACAACAGCACTTTCTGAGGGCGGACATCCTGCTTTGTAGTCCTGACCGGTTACCCCTTTGTAGTCCACTTTCAACTTTAGTAACAGCTGGATGGCTGCATCAACTTCTGCCTTTACATGAAAACACAGGCAAAGGTATTACATTGAAATGGCCTTGTAAGGCTTGATTTTATTACACAACCTGTTGTCATTACTGAGGTATTACAATGCTTACTTTGTCAGCCTTAGCTGTTTTCAAGGATCTGACTTTGTCCCCTTGTGCCGTTAGTTTTTCATAGATCTCCATTGGAGTCGCAGACTCATCTCCTTGACAATCCGTCATCTTCTGCCCACTGGCCAATACTATACATAATAAAAACAAAAAGCAAATAGCACAGCAAAAGTTAATATTAGTCAACAATTGATTAAAAATGCCTACGATTATTTGAGTATATTCATAATAAGGAAATAAGTCCACTGCTATATCAACAAAGTATATTAATTCATTCATTCTATACAATAAAATACATGTTATATACATGGCTATGTTTAGCTACTAAGTAAGCAGGCAATCCTATATTACATTATTATCCCGATCTACAACATTAGGGCATCCATATACATATATATCGTTTAACATACAATGTGAACGTTATATGTAGTATACTGTTAAACGAAGATACAAACCTACCGTTCGTATTCTTTATACAGCTGTCAGCTCATTCAACGTGATCAGCTCAGTTTCATCGAGATTGGTTTCATCAGCTTCTATGCAGTGTTCCCTTCAAACAGTTCCCCGGCAAACAGCTTTTATGGTTCCGCTCTACATTCGCATTTTTCATTGCAAGCTCTTTTGATATTTTTACTCAAGTGTGAGTATTGGTCCTTTGTTGAAATGATTAGGCATTCATTTTAGTATAATACTATACACGAATAACACTTTGTTGGAATTGTATGACTTATAGGACGGAAAAGCGGAAGATATTTTATATCAGTTGTTGTCAAAGTAAAAGTGTTTTCCTGTAGACTGTAACCACGGTTCCTTAGTCATAAATCGGTATAGCCTTTACTTTGAAAACAAGACCTCACATGTGGAGTGGTCAGTGTTTGCACATCGGGCTAGTAACAACGCAAGTAATACATTTTGAGGTGGACTGCCTTTGCTTATTTAATCGCTTATTTTTTGCTTATTTCGTTTCGGTTTCTCGTTGAAAAGTTACTAATCAGACATGGCGGAGTGAGAACTGTATTATTTGGCGGAATTATTTGCAACCATTTATCACCCTATCACTGACATGCATCTATGGATGTAGGCATATTTTCGTCCTTGTAATAAGTATTAATGGATAATAAGATTAGTGTGTCAGAAAAATCCACTTCCTGCAATGAGTGAAGGTTTGTTGTCTTTTCATATCCAAACAAACGCTTATAAATAGAATACCTTCTGTTATCACGTGTAATATTACATGGATGTAGTTGGTTGATAACCCAAAGTTGTTATGCCTTTGGTGGTCTAAACCTATGTATGCATGTATATGAACGAAGTAGCAAGCTCCAGTAAAGAATGACTGCAATGCAATACTCAAAGTGACCAGCGGGTGTCGCTCTCTGGTTTCAAATAAAGTGATAGGAGCAGTATCCGTTCAGGCCTACTTTTCGAACAATTTTCCAACAGATTTTCGTTGGGAAATGGAGTCACTGGTGGATTATGAGGATTCTGACTCAGATGGCGAGTCTTCAAACATACTGGGCTGTAGCAGACAAAACCAGGACATTACAGTATCATGTTCCTCTGTGCTGAAACCCACCGAATCACGCTCTAAGAATATTGACAGTAATTGGACATTATCAGAACATGATAGAAATACCTCCATACAGACATGCTTGGGTTCGGCCGTTGTTGAAAGTCACGGCTCTACAGAAGGCCTACCTTCACTGCCTCAAAGCCACATTGGCTGGGAAAGACGATACACCCCTTCTTACACTGATAAACCATTGCTGAACAATTCTTCTAGAGTAGCCACGGCTTCCATTGCTTCACCAGATACCCTGGAAAAGACGTCCACACAACAAACCACCTCTCGGCCATCCCAAATGCACAGATGCACATCGTCAGACACCGTTAAAAGACCCCAGAATGTTCCATCTGGGATCCGACCCTACATCTCCAAGAGGCAGAGACTTTGGCCTACCCCTGCAGCCCAGGATGTCTCCTCAAAGCAGTCGGTCGAGGACGTTTCCGCAAAGCAGACCAGATGTGTCCAGATGCTTTCCGAAGTATGCGAGAAGGTAAAACCTTACCTGCTTGACAAGCCGAGCGGTGTGGGCATTCCAAGGAGGCCCTTGAGGAGTCTGGAGGGCCACGGGGGCCCGGTGAACACGATCCACTGGTGTCCAGTGCCCCAGCTCAGTCACCTGCTCTTGTCTGCCTCCATGGACAAGACCGTAAAGGTAATGACAGCTAACAAAACCTAGACAACTAGCCTTCCCTAGATTACACACCTATGGAAACGCTTAACTACGAAAATAAAGAAGTGAAAAAGCATATGAATGCATCATCTTATAAACTACTTGTTTTTTTTTGTTTGCATATCATTCATAGTTATTTTTTTACATTCTAATACACTTTTGACATGCCCCCAAACAATAAGAGCCCCATATACTTTGTTTAAAAGGGCACACATTTGAGAAACCTGTAGTCCCCCATCAGTTTCCACTTTTCAACAGGTATCCCGGCTGACACTAGTGTCTGTAATTGGCACCGAGATTCTATCTGCCCTGCTACCTTACATTCTCTATAAATGTACCACCCCACAACCACATGCTCCGAGACCGAATCTGTCACTGTCAGTCGAATGTGTGTCGTGTCCCGTGGGGCTTCGTTCCGACCACCACATCCCAATTTTCACACACACACACACACACACACACGCACACTCTCTCGCTCGCTCGCTCCTCTCTCTCTCTCGCTCTCGCTCTCGCTCTCGCTCTCTCTCACTAATTGCCCTTCTACCTCCTATTTCCCTACCGCACACTAAGCAGACAATCCCTCATTCCCCCTGCTGTAAAGGTCAAGCAATGCAGGTGCCCAGCGATGGCTAAAAAGGTCCGCCGTCCAACCTAAGGAGAATGCAACCCGCGTCACCTCTGTGCTATAGGGATTCACTGGACGAGTTCAGTCAACGAGGACTCGGAATAATTAATAATTTAAGTATTCCGGAATTGATTTGCATAATCAGACGAGAGCCAACGCGAGCCCTGCCACATTCACTGGCACCTGGAGCAGCAACACAGAGCAGATGGTGCAGACTTACTTTTGGGAGATGCAGAGAAGGAGGCCGCAAGTTAGTTTCTCTTCCCTTTGAGGCGACAAATGTAGAGGGTTTTAAAAAGGGAAATGTGGAATTTAATCTTCATCTTATTGCTTCTTTTGAAGGGGGGTTTTTTAATTAGTCATTTTATTTAGCCTAAAAACCTTAGAACTAAATCCTGAAATTGACATTGGTAACCATACATAATTTGAGTTTTCTATTCGATTCTATTCTACTCTGTTCCCTGCTGTGCTCGCTCCTCCTGGCCTGGGCTGCATGCCAACGTGCCCATATTAAAGACACACACTTTAATGAAAAGCCAGAATCCTGCATTTCTTTGGGCGAGGCTGTCTCTCTAAATTAACTCTCTCTCTCTCTCCAGTCTTTATGCTCCTTCTCATTCTGTTTGCTAGTTCCTAAGGCTTCGTCAGGCCATTATTATTCCAGCGAGATTGTAGCTGTTGTCACCATGGCTACAGCAGGTGTAAGGCTGAGGTTTCTTTTAAGGTGATAACATGAATTATAATTGATCTTTAATTACCGCAAGTCATTAAGGAGTAAGATTACGCCTACTGCGTACTGAGTCATCTTCAGAAACCACTCACTGCCTGCCTACTAAATGGCCAGTGGAATTAAATGGAATGCAAAACTAATGCTAGCGCTAGTCCTATTGTCTGTGCATTGGCCTCAAATTGTAGCCTATGGGATTGTTTTCCGTATTATAATGGGTTTTTGGCAGATTTATATGTCATTACTGCTATCATTCAGAGGAGGCGGTATAGGAAAAAGCACTTGCTGGTTGTGTCAAATTCACAACTTGATGTGTATTTTTCTAGAATACACACAGCTATGGCCTATATGCTGAAATGATTGTTTAACACCATTTCCTATTTCCTTGAGAGGGCAGTGTTTCTCTATCCTTAACACTTTACTTAGAAACCTCAGATGGTGTTTGTCCTGTTGTAAGAAATATGCTTATGATTTTAAATATATACATTGATTCAGACATACAATACATTTCATTGTATACATTGATTCAATATTAAAACAGTTTATCTGTCTGTCCCTCCCATACACTCAACCCCTTGTGTCAGCTGTAGTTTTCCCGCCCTCTGGGCATCTTTCTGTTTGTTAAATATTCCACTGCTGAATTTTTCTCTCGTCCATCCCTTTATCCCTCTCCCTCGCTCTATCAAACATGGGAGCTGTGGCACTTCTCCATGCAGTTTCATGCTGTGT
>OMNO01033199.1:5003-16933 GCA_900303215.1 Trachyrincus scabrus | reverse complement strand
AGAGGGAGGTGGAGGTGGAGGTGGTGGTGGTGGAGGTAGAGGTGGAGGTGAGAGGGAGGTGGAGGTGGAGGTGGAGGTGGAGGTGGAGGTGGTGGCGCTAGTCTGGGAGAAGGAGTGAGAGGATTGGCTGCGCAAGGTGTAGGGCTCTTTCCATGCGGCGCTTTCATTGTGATACCGTGCAAAGGTATGGGGATTCAAACTAGCATCCAGGGCCTGGAGGGAGCTGTACACAGGAGGGTTAGTACCGGTGGGAGCCAGCAGGAAACTCTCTCTCCTGGGGGGTGGCAACCGCATGGCGTCGGGGGCCTGATCGGTCAGCGAGGAACATGACATTAAAAAGTTCAAAACATTGAGAGACAATAGTGTTACCTTTTGAAGAACTCATTTTGTTTTAAATGCATAACTAGGGATAACGTATGGCTTCCTGGAGATTAAGTATGAGTCTGGAGTAACTTTGATTTTTCCTGCGGAAAAAAGTGTGTTCAAAGGAATTTTAGAAACCACAAACATTCATAAACACAAGTACAAGTACTCATGCACCACAAGAAGGAGTATTTTCATTAGCCTTTCAGCAGCCATTTAGAAAACATAAACAGTTTGTAAACAGTATTGCATAACGACTGTTTATACAAACGTATAAACAGCCAAACCCAAGCGTATAAACAGATTGGGTTCATCACAGAATCTGTGCACGTATGATTGAGTATATGGGTGAAAGAAAGCATGAACATCAAAGCAATGAAGATGGTTTCCTGAAGGACCTAATAAGTGCATGAGAGACAGAGAGAAAGAGAGAGAGGGAGAGAGAGAGAGAGGGAGAGAGAGCACGAGAGAGACAGAGAGAGAGAGAGACAGAAAGAGAGAGAGAGAGAGAGAAACAGAGAAAGAGAGAGCAGAGATAGAGAGACAGAGAGAGAGACAGAGACAGACAGAGAGAGAGAGACAGAGAGAGAGAGAGACGAAATGAGAAGAGAAGTGCAGTGAGGAGATGAGGAAAGAGAAAAGAAGAGACGAGGAAAGGAGACAAGGGGACAAGACGAGAGGAACGGGAAGAGAAAGAAGAGAAGACATGAGAAGAGAAAAGTAGAGAAGATAAGTGAAGAGGGGCACATCCTATACCTGTGAGAGGGTCTTCTTGTCCTGTAGGTTGGGCCGGACACTACGGAAACCTTTAGCAGCCAGAGAGGAGCTGGTGGGGTCTCCATTCCTGAAGCCATCGATGGAGCTCTGCGACCGCCAGGCATCTGGACACACGTGCAGTCTTTCATGTTACACACGACACGGCACAGGTTTGTTTGTGATTTCATAATGTGATCGGACAGTAGTAAACACAGTGGAAATAGATTAGAGTGATAACAGTATACATGGTGGTGGTGGGGGGTTAATTACCTGAATCGGATGAGTTAGATTCACAACCTTGGGGTAGAAATGATTTAAAAAAAGAAGTTTAGAATCAACAATGCACAGCTTTCACCAAACACCCAAATCAAGGTTCTAGTACATTTTCTTCTGCAGATCTTCCAGATCTTTCCCAGAACTACTCTTCCTGGACATAATAGACACATATTTAGAAACAAATTTCTAGACTATTAATCAACGTTTCAACAATGTCCATACTTTGTCAGACGTGGAAAACAAGAAAGTAATTGCAAAAAAGTTGAATGATTAACAACAAACTCTTAGATGTCTAGAATGAACCCCATTCATAGCCCCTTCATGCACAGGGACATCTAGATGCGTAAACCATCACAATGGAAGATGACACCCTCTCTAGCACGTATTAGCCACACAGTACGTCAGCCGTGTTCAGCCACCTACTGTACAGATAAGTGTTCAGAAGACTCAGGGAAGCCCCTTTGCTAAGGGGCTTACGAGGGGAAGGGGGTTCGAAGACAGTGACTCCTTCAGTGAAAAGCCCCGAGATAACCTTAGCTAAGCCTTAAAGCTATACCGGCGTACAGCCTCTAATGCTCAGTGTGTATCGTTGCCTATTGCTAGGTTCAAAACAGCCCTTACATATCGATAGAAAGAGGGGGAAAAGAGAGCCAGGTCATTTTAGCACCGAATACTCATATTTATAGTCTCCCATAGTTAGTTTGTTCTTGGCAAATGTGTATTTGACATTCACTTTGGTACAGCTACAATGTCAACAACAGATTAGATCCAGTGGGTATAAAATATCCAATTTATTATAGCGGTGAAAGTTTTCCACCACAGAAAAGTCAAAAGTTTCCAAAACAGAGCTGGTCATCATGGCACTGTGCCAAAAATGAACAAAATTATGATTTTAACCAGCTCACATAATGCGATATAATGCAGTCATTCTTACAGAAGGTACACACTATTATATTACTTTGATTACATTGTAGATCTGTCACTGCTGGTCCCCCGTCTGACTAGCCATAGAAACATGGGTCAACGGAAATGAACAACGAAAGGTTAAGAACACACATATGAACAGGAAATGAAGGTATGGAGGGAACAATGTCAGGGGAGGTTTCACACGAGGAGAGATGCCGTCAAGAGGTGGACCATGATGCACTTGGGGGCAAAGTAGAATAACACAGAGGAAGTAGAGCATAGAATAGAATATTGAACTGCAAAACCGCATACGAGAGAAGATGAACACAGAAAAACAAGGAGAACCAAGTGAAAGGCCGTTCTCTCAGACTTACCTCATGTTTCGACCACTAGCGCATATCTCAACGTTTAAGCTAAGTGTCTTTTGCAGGCCATGTGTACATTGTATTCACGGCACGTGGCGTTCAGTACGTGAGTGTTAGTACCTGTGGCGAGATTGGGCGAGCTCTGCACCCTCTTCATAGGGCTGAGCGTGAGTGACATGGCGGTGGTTTTGCGGCGCGTGCAAGGTCCTCCGCTATCTGGGAGCAGCACGCGTGCACATGCATGTATGAGCGCACGCACGTGGGCACACACACACATACATAGAGTACATACATACATACAAGTGCGCACGCACACACACACAAAATACACGCAAAAAAGAAAGAGGCAAAGCACATGCATTACAAGACCAAACTTGTTGCGGTGGGTGATGTGAATGCAGTAAAATAATTAAAATTATTGTTTTAGCAATGTGGCAAAGATGTTGATGAACAAAGGTCAGTCGATGTTATTGCTTTGTCTAATATGTCAAGTTAAATGTAAATGAAGTCTTTAACATTGGTAATAGCCTATAAATAGACACATTTTCTCGGTTGAGTTGCCAAGAAGACACCTGTCCTGCAGCACATGAACTTGACACAAACATAAGAGACATACTTTAGCCCGCCAGGAAGCTCCTATTCAGCACACATTCTGAATTGTTTCTGAATTTCACTCATTGTGACCCACATTTTTCTGTTCCTATTTAAAAGAAAATGCCTTCAAAGCTTAATCGCAAAGGAATGTGAAACACCTACCCACCACTGACAATAGACCGTTAGCTTTAGGAAATGCGTGTTTAATGGATTGGAACACGAGATCTCCTTGCTTGATTGTTTCACAGACAATGTGTTAACTGTTACTGTTTTTGTTTTCCTCTTAGCGCTATAAAATTACCTTCGCGTCACAAAGTGCTTTCGGGCTTTTGTTAAAGAAACAGGGGAAAAGTAGAGGCAACAGCGCACTGCAGTCTTGTAGTGCTGCGCCTTGTCAACACATCATTTTGTATGTTTTTAAGTCGCAGGCTTATCTGAATGCGTGGCAACGCTGGAATGTTGACCTGCAATGCGATGCGGTTGTCATCTGCTACTCCGATTATTTTCTTCAAGAATGTTATTGTAACAATCTCGATCGTTATCTGTGAGCCAGTCTTGTACAACAACATTACATACTTTCAGTGGAGGCGGAGGCTGACGTTTATAGCGGAGTTTGTGTTGAAGCTGTAACTGCGGGTTCACCACCACAGTAAGTGTGGTTATTATTGGCAACTCGACAGTGGCGTGAACATAAAAGCTGCGACCTGTCAACACGAGCCTCAATATGCACTCCTGTTTGGGCCGACCGCCAAGCTAGGCCAAGGGCACATGGGAAACACACCTTCAACAACTGAATCAGTTGTTAGAAATCTACAGTGACAACCGCAAGAGGCTTTCTACAGCGATGATTAATATTGTGTTTGAGTCACTTATTGTGTTTCTGTGGTTAATATTGTGTCTTCATGTGCCAGAAAAATCTCCTGTCTCATTTGTTAAGTGTCTGGAATAGTTACTGATGCAAGAAAAGTTACAGCCATAGTGGTTTGCAGCACAGCTGGTGTATTCAAAAGGATCCAAACATAATTGCATTGGTAAAATGGGCAAATGACAGATGGGGAAAGTTGTACAACTCTGGGAAATAATAACAAACACAGCCATGGACACACAGCCATGTGTGTGTGTGTGCGTGTGCGTTATACCTGTATTCATTGTGAAGGACACTTCTTGCAGATTGACAGAAGATGGACACACTTTTCTGAGAAAGAAATAAAGAAAGAATAAATTATTATGCTACAACAAAAGCAATAAATCAATAAAACAATCTGTGTGTAGTAGGCTGATCATTGCACAGCTGAGAGAAGAAAGAAAAATGCACACTAGAACTAATGGTATGCAACAAAACAGCATACAGTTGGTTAAGACGACATCATCATTTGAAGGCGACGCGGTCAAGGGAAGAGACCCATCCTGTAATATTACGGTCTCTGCTTTCCCTGCGAGGTAACAACACAATGGGGGGCTCCACGCGTCCACATAACTTCAACCAGATATTGTGATGTGTCCGCTCCACCAGTGATATGATATATATATATATCACTGCATATATGCAGCCGCTTCTGGGAACTGCTGCAGTGGAGGGTGGGTATGATTGATATAGATGATATGGAGTCTTCTGAAGGCAACACACACACACACACACACACTTCACATGGAGTTCACACGTGTGCCCTTTGTGTCATGGAGAGACTTAATGAGCACGGCAGGGCAGTAACGTGGCGGCGGCTGCGGTACGGGGGCTCATGCATGTCTGGTATGGAAATAAATGCAGCGAATGCACAGTGGAACCTTGCTGCTTCGCAGGCAGGGCCGCCTGCTGCTAGCAGGCAAGAGCAGGAGATTCAGATGTGATGATGATGATGATGAGGTGCATACAGCTTGGTGGTTTAGTCATAATTTACATAATATTGTCTGCATAATGCTACAGTGCTATCAGTCATCATTAAAGCAGGAGTGTAACATAAACCAACATCTTTCGCTGTTGGGAGTACAGAATACCTTTTTTTTAACACCATGCTCATCAAGAATAAATAGTTAGCCTTCAACCACTTGGTTTGTTTGCTAATTTATTCATATTTTTCTGTCTTATTAAAACAGACAATCAAATGTACCAACGCACTTAATATAATGAAAGTTTCTGCTATAAGGGGTAGGCTTATCTTCTAATCATATAGGAGACGATATCAACGGGCATGAATGATATGCATGGGGAAGGACATCATTGAATAGTATTTGAACATTTACTCCAGTAGTTGGGGTATCTCCATAAACAAGCAAAAGCTTATGAACCTGATCCCAATCTCAAAATGTAAAATGTAAAATAAGATAAGACGTTATGCTTGCATATCACCAAGTGATGCTCTCCAAAAGACTGCTGTGTCACAGTTTTGTAACAATGTGCTAGGGTGTCTATATATGTCTAATTAAAGTCTATAATGGCATCGTGCACCCAAAGCACTCATCATTATTGTGTGTAAGGAAGTTCAACAAATGTCTGCTTTTGTCAGGGTATTAAAACATAAGTCTGACAATGTGTCCACAGCAGTTCTTCATCGGAGACAGCTGCTGACCTCAGTGCATATTTCCACCGGGGGGGGGGCCATGCTAATTGCTATCAATTACCAAGGCTTACCGCGGCTAAGCTAAACATAAACCTCTTTAACAATAAGTGCAACAAAAAAAAATGCGCACAAGTGGCGGGTGGCATTTCATGGCGGTGTAGTTCAACGTGCTTACAAGACTCCATGTATGATTAGAATGGAATACTTTCCTGGGGGAAAGTATTCACAAGTGAATGTTTGCAATAATTCATTATTATTTCCACGGTAAAAAAAGCACAATGATGGATTTCCATGAACCGTGCAGTACGAGCTGATATTTAACTGAACCTCTGCGACAACAGCTCTGTAAGCACTGCTGATGTTAGGCTGGCACACGGCTGCGGATTCAGGGCCGCTCGATCTGTTTTGATTGATGGATGGATTGATTGATTGGAAAATCAGGCCTCGGTGAAGGAAACACGTCGGTAGCAGTTAAGACGATCCTTGTAGTCAAGGCCAACATAAAATGGAAGTCGTGTTTGAAGGCGTACCGCTTCCTAGCCTTTCAAAACACAGTGCAGAACACCCTTCCTCTCCTTCCTCAAGATTCAAGATGTTTATTTGTCACATACATACACGGGGTGTGCACTGTGCTCTGTGCCCTGCGTGGCGTGGCTCAAAGCCACGATGTGGACCTAGATAGAAGTCATCGCAGACAGAGATGCGAGACCTTGTGACATCTATCCTTCTAGTGTATCCCGACAGAGCGGCAATACGTCATTCTAAGCCCGCTGTGAAGTCTGTCAGGACACATAGCTCGCGCAAGCGGTCGGAAATAGGCGTGGATTATGCAATGAGCAACATTTCAGGTGCTCGATTTAGCACTGCTGCAACACTTTAAAATGCAAGCAATAATATTGCATATCAGACATACAATAGCGCTGTGTTACGTAGCTGGGACACACGGGTTAATATGTTGACATTAAGTGTATTTATCGCACCCCGATAACCTACGTGTTGCTGAGGAAATAGTTATAGACCACTTCAAGCTTTCAATCCTATAAAGACATTTCAGGGCCCTAACTCTGATCATATATCCACATATACCTTTGTAACACACACACACACACACACACTAAATCATATGCCCGGCGTCGCAGCCTGTCGCCGACCAAATGATGAGCAGATTATAAACAGGATCGTGTTTCTGGGGGACAGATTAGTGGCGACACAGCAGCTGTGTGCATGGTGTAATGTTATGGCTGCACACCGCACCCCCCCAGTTTCTCCCACACACACACACACACACACACACACACAGCTTTCTATTTCCTGCTCCTTTCCTGTGTAAAAGTGAATCTACTATCTGAGGTCAGGAATAGGCATTACCTCGCCTGGGATATCAGAATGCATGAGAAATATAGACCACAAGCTTATGGTTGTTTTTAGATGGCGTCCAGAGCTGCGCGGTCATAACGGCGGATGGCGATTAAGTTGGTCAAAGATGCGTTGTGAACCGTCAACAATGAGTTATTCCTGCTGATTTTAGTTTTTTTTTTCTTAATCGAACTTACCCATCATAATTAAGTAAGAAACGTTTTTATTTCAGAAACAAAAACACACCAAAGTAACCCTAATCCCTAAACCCTAAAGTTCAGATCTGGAGTATTTTTAGGTCAAGGCTGCCTTAGTGATGTGCAAGCTATTTACTATTTGGTAGTAAACTGTGAAACGGTGAAGAATATTGGCACAATAACTGCATCAAGGCTGAACAAGGGTGATGAACTTCAAAACAAAAATGTGTTGCCGTGCTAACTGCAAATGTTTCACACAAAAGGGATGGAATTTATTTTTCATGCAGTTCTGGGGATCCACTGGCACCAGTTTTACGATCTTTTGGTGGGGGGGTTGGGAGGTCACTGGAGACCACTGGTGTAGAGTATCCAGCATGGGCCACCGCAGTGTGAAGAGGAATGCGTGAGAAGTTAATGGATAAGATGAGATATGCCCTGGACCATCCACACAGTCAAGGCTGTGCAGAACCCCCCCCATTACTAAACTACATCCCCTACCCAACATCCAACCACATAGGGTCTTCATAAACTATGATATATCGTTCACATATTCTCTATATGATATATTAAACAAATATTCTCTATTTGATATATTAAACAAATATTCAGCATATACAAATATGCTAAATTGTGCATGCTTAAAAGCTTAAAATCTTTTCTAATTCCAATATGACAGCAGACATTGGCGATATTCAGCAAATAACTGTATGCATTAGTGTGTAGGCCTATGTATTTGATGTATTTTTTGGACAAACTTGTAGCTAGCGTCAGAAACATCTCACCTAATTCCTCACATACATTCGTTTTCACACTCAGCTAAATACTTTCCAGCTAAATAAAATGTTTATCGCACATCACTGATGCTGTACTGAACTGAACTGATCGTAATAGCGATACATTTTGATCACATTTGAAGATTTGCTAACCCCTAACTCTGTATGTGGAACTAAAACAGAAATATGATTCCTCTGTAAAAAGCAGTCGTCGCCGACTCCCATTGTAAAGCCACTGAAAAATATGGCCTTTTCAGTGTGTTTTAAGTCAGTATATTTACTGAGGTCACAGTGGTTTATCTGCTTGTTGTAATCAAGGCACGGGTCGGTCATTTTGGAGACGTCCGTGCGTATAATTACTGAATGCAATTTCTGCGGGTCTACAAATATACAAGTCAAAGCGATCGCTCTCCAAACCGTCAAGTCCTGAGAAAGGGATAACAACTGTGACTGCAGAAGGATTTCATGAAATATCAAGTGACTTAAACACTCGGCAGGATGGGATTCAACTACAAAATGATTGTGAAAGATTAGATACCGTTTGGCTGATCGCCACACAGCCGCTTCTAAAACTTCCGGGACTGCTGTTGATTGGAAACATTTTGGCCGTCTTCACGTTGTCAAGATGAATAGATGAAACTCCCTCCCACAGAGTTCATTTAAGAACATTTCCCCAAACATGGAAGTGGTCTGTGAGAATGATGACCTCGGCAAAAATGCAATAGCAACAAATCAAATCAAAAAGACACCAGAGACGTCGATCTCAAACAAGTTTATATCATCAACCTAAAAGTGCTTAGGGTGCAAGTGCATGCACTTTTTTGCATTAGCTGGCTTCATTAAGTTGAGATAGTAGAGCTAACATGAACTTAGTACAGTACAACAGTATTAGGGAATTAAAACATAGAAAGACTGCATTGGCAATCTGCTTTCTTGTTTCTTGTAATCCTAATGTTGCAGTACAACAAATGTATCTAAATAAAGGGGATACATAAAAAAAAATACAAATTTGTTGATTAGGATTAATTTGGTTTTTCAATACTGTGTTGTCACACTGTATGTCCATCAGCTAGGCTATTAGAAATACTTTGGGGCCAAGTGTTAAAATAGATTGGGTAAAGAGTTGGTTTACGTATATCCTGTGAGTGTGCCTTTCAGGGTGGGAACATGGAGGTCGTGACCCCTAAGGCAGGCCGCATCCCATTTATCTCCACATGGCAGCTCACTTGCTCCTGCCATTTGTACACACGAGATCACAGGGATCGCATGACCATTTCCACACGCACACGCACACGCACACACACACACACAAACAAAGGATGTTTGTACATGTTTGTTTGTAAGACAACAACACATCATGGATTTGTATACGACTATACAAGTCTATAATGTGTAAATGTATTTTAATCCACCGAATGTCAACATATTGTCCCAAGGGACTCGATACAGTCTCGATAGACTAAATACCGGCTGACAGAGACGGTGACCCTTCCAAAAATGGCAGAATTTCGAATTGGTCCCCTCCCTCAAGTTATTTCAGTGAAGTGTTTCTTTGGTGGGAAATATGTGGGGTAGCAGCAGGGCTTGGGAATCAAAATACGTCTGGAACTATTTCAGTGGGGCAGTGTTTTCTGGTTGACACTGTAGGTTTTCCGGATTGTTCTCTTTTAGCTGTGGGCGTTTTATTACTACTTCAGGGGAGCATTTTTAAAGCTTTGAATACATTGGACACGAGGAGATGTAGTCGACACAACACAACCATTGTTTTTATGTGGAAATATAAGCTTAAGGGTGAAATGAGTGATGAAGTGAAGAAGTGCAGTATTTAATTTCCCCCAGCTCTTCATTCTACTGCCGTGGGCAGCCATGTTGAATTTAGTCCTCGACCACAGTGGGAAAATAAATAACTAAATATATAAACAAACAAGACTGTAAGAGAGACATCTCAACACCCATTCATTTTCTCCATAAACAAATCAATTATTATAACTGTTATTTATATTTATTGCAAACATAATTGGGCAAAAGTGGAAGACAATTGGCTGGAAACAACCTAGAGACCAACAGTTTATAATAATAATAATAATCATTATTCTTGACTAAGAGTACAAAAATCCCTAAGCTTCTCCGGTTTCTCCCCCTCCGATGTCCTCGCCGCGAGACACCAAGACCGATTTCCACGCCATGTCAGTCACCATAAAATCTCCGCCACCGGGACGAACAACAGCCTGCCTGTTATCTGATTAGTTTAGTCAGCCCTGCCACTCATTAGCAGCCCCCCTCCCGGGCTGTATGAATGGACAGGAGCGATGAGGGGGGGGTGGGGGGTGCCAGCGAGCATGTCCACTCGCCGTCTCCTCCGTACTACCAACAACAGAGGCCCATGTGTGTACCCCACCATTCCAAGCTTGTATCAGTGCCAGGCTGACAAGCGGAGCTACTGGCCTGAGAGCATTAATGCAATTATGCAATACGAGCCCAGGCTTCACGGTGGATATGGAAGGTGTAGAGGGGGGGAACAAATAGGATGTGACAAGTACCAGAGTTGCACTGCAACGTGGAGCCAGAGATGCACTCTGTTTTGTTTACACTGATGCAAGTAGGAAATACAGAAGGGGGGAAAAAAGGCACAGGATCGACAGAGACAATGAAAACACAGAGAGTCTGGAGAGTCCAGACATAGTATTAGTCACGGTACTACTATCTAGACAATTGCAGTGCTATTAGTTTTAATTGTGGGAGTCGGTAAACACGAAAGATGGTAGGGCTAACAGAGCAAGATATGGCATCAGCAAAACTGGCCAATCATCACACTGTGTTAGGCCTACACGTAGGTACGTCCACATGTGGTTGGAGGTGAGATAGCCTCGGGAAATAGCATACACCATTTTGAGAGCAGAAAGGTGTGAATCGCACTCATATATCACACCACATGACGGGGAAACTCTGATTTGAAAGTGTAGCAGAGGCGAATTGAGACAACAGCTAAACATGCTTTAGCAAAATGATGGCACATATACATGCATATTCTTTTTTTTTCAAGTTTTACCTGATTAAATCTTATATACTTGGGAGTATTTGGTTAAAGGAAGTTCTAAATACTCAAACTTGGGTCTGAATTTTTTGGAGGTTGTTAACAGCTTATTTTGCTTAGGGGAGTATTACAGGAAGTATTAGAAATTAAAATTGAGACGTGAAAATGCGCAAATAAATAATAAAATCAGTAAGTGAGCCAAGCCTAGGCTGCCAGGTTTTTATACAAAGAACCTTAATCCTACTCTGGTGACATCATCGCATTATCAGACTGCAAAGCCCACAGTTTTCAAGAGAAGGCAGTGTGTAGTAATAAATACAAAGGGTCAACAATACACACACTTGAAGCTTTCTTCAGGAATGAGGATGTGAAACAGTGGGTGAAAGCAAGAGTTCACCATGGCACCAGGCAAACCCGTCATGCCTTAGATATAGGTTTCTCTAAATGATTAACACACCGTCGGTTAAATAGGGCTAAGTGCTTGGCATTAGAAATATTGTCTTTTTGGGTCAAATGCACGGTCGTGGGCAATGTAAAATTGTATCCAATTAATGCTGATTCACACAGCATGTCAGCAGCGAGGCTCCATATGTTTTACGGCGCTTTATGATCCTCAGGCGAAGGTGAGTGGAATGTCCAATGCACACGATACTGGCTACTTTGAGGCAGAGAAGCTGTGGCTAAAATTACATCTCCATACATAGTCAGAATTCCGCAGGTACCAGTGTTAAGTGTGTCAGGGGCAGGAAGAT
>OMNO01033152.1:15099-26100 GCA_900303215.1 Trachyrincus scabrus | reverse complement strand
ATGATGAATTTCAGTCAAAGATTCTTCATGCACCTGGAAAGAAATTCATATTAGCTTTAATTCAACTGGATAAATTCATATTTTACATACACACATAAGAGAACATATTAGAAGTAACTAAACAAACGCTACAAGTTTTATACATGCATACATACATACATACATACATACACACACACACACACACACACACACACACACACACACACACACACACACACTACAAGAGCCTTTGCTAAAAGGCAACTCAAGAACATAGCTTACAAAAGAATACTCTGACAGAAAAAAGAGAGAAAAACGGCAGAAAAATGGCAAATCCTGCTGTGGCCTCATTGCACCGTGAACGGAGACATGAGTGCGTGGCAAACAGAGAGCCTCGGTGAACTTCGAGTTAACGTTAGCGCAACAGCAGCCAGAGCGTGCAAGAAACACAACAGACTTTGGATGAAAATAATACTAAATAAAAAAAAAGAAAGAAAGAGGAAATGGCGCACTTTGTTTCAAAATGTAACGCGACAAAACCTACTGACTTTTCTCCCGAAACGTACAAAAGCTGAAAAGTAACTTAATGTACGTGTTCCGTTAACGTTACTGCTTTTAAAAGCATGTTACTTTGGTAACGTTACAATTTACTTGAGAAAAAGAAATGCAGTAAATGTAACTTAACTGTTACTCACCTCTGAGAGCAAGAATGTTTGTTCATACATTTGTGCATTAACGTTAATGTGGACTCTCGGGTCGGCTACTTGCTAGCTAACGTTAGCCTGTTACGGTGGGGGAGGGGTGGAAACATTGGTGAAGTACATTAGCTGGTATCATAAAAGGGCATTATGTACGGTATAGCGTTATACTTGGTAAAGTCACATGTAATTGTGACATTGAGCCGACCAATTTTTCAGTCCTTTGCTTTTAGTCGAATCAAAAACAACGCAGACTGACTTCAGTCACCCTACCCCTAACACTAACTCTTCATCACTGACGTTATAGCTTAATTTTCCCTTGGGGAGTTATAAGAGGGAGAAGAGGATTTTTCGTTGAATGGGAGTCTATGACAGCTATATCAAAGGAAGGTGCTACAGCCACCAAACTTCACACACGTGGCCGCTGGGAGGGCACAATCACGCACACCAAATTTGGTGCCACTCCCCCTTATGCTTCGGGAGTTATAAGAGGATCATCACTTTTTTTGTGGTTATTACCCCCTTACCTAACCCTAACCCTAACCCTTTTTTGTGGTTATTACCCCCTTCCCCAACCCTAACCCCCCTAACCCTAACCCTAACCCTGAAACACGCTCCTAACCACTTTCTACATGACACTTTCTTTGGGGAAAAAGACACCAAGACATAAGCCACGCATTTTTTTCAAATTACTGTATCTCGGGAACCGAAGGTCGTGCACACTCGGGACCAAGCTGAGCCATGGGGTTTTGGGGGCCGCTGAACACGCCAGTCTTGGTCCTGCGTTGCGTTCCTGAGCTACGCTAATGGACAGGGGTGTCCAATGGAGTTTTGATCCCTGTACCCTAACCTAACCTAACCCCAACCCTTTTTTATTTATTTCTATTTACAATTATTTTTATTTCTATTTACATTTATTTACACCCGCATAGCCACCATCAACCTTTGCCCATCCGTTCCTTCTCAGGTGAACCTTCTCCATCCCAGCCTCCATTCGAGGACAGGGTTGTCTGTCCGGGCCCTCTTCATTGCTCCGTCTCTTTATATTCACCTTCACATACAAAACAAAGCATATACAATTAACTATATATGTGTATATATATATATTTTCAATTAATCACTTATTTAGTTATTTATATTTCTGTATATTGGTGTATATGTGGGGCCTTGTATGTGGGTATATGTGCATGTGTAGATTTATTTTCATATGTATATGTGTTTATGTATGTACATGTATTGCCATGCTTATATCATACTCTATACTACTTCCATTTATCATATTACTTCACCAACATATTAATCAATAATCTACTTTTCATATAAAAATATACCAATCCATCAACTATAAATCTCCTTTTTCCTACCTTATTTGTGTTATGTCTTTCAGCCTTTTCCCTTTTTTTCTTCTCTTTGTTCATTACCAGCTCTTGGGGATAAACTATTAAGAGCAATGGTTAATTGTGTCCGTGCTTCTTCCCTGACACCACTAGATGGGGCCAGGGGATCACATACCCCTCACATACCCCCCAGGGGATCACATCATCCCTCCTAGTGGCTACCCCTTTACAAATGAACCACAAATGCAAAAGGTGTGCAGGTTTTACATTCCCAGGTTTCTAACCAGATGTTAGACCAAACAATTTGACATTTCAATACTGCTATGTGCTATACCCTAACCCTGGCTAACCCTAACAAGCCAGCAACTGAATATGGCAAAATATAATTTTACTATATTTACTATTGATACTGCTAGTACTCATATTATTATGGGTTAGGGTTAGGGTTAACCCCTAACCTTAACCCTTTACCTTATGTAAATTCTAAATATCTTGGCTGTGATTGTCACAGAAGTTGTACTTTTGTAATGAGGTTAGCATCTATCTGAAGGTAATCAACAGCTAAAATACAGTAGTATAGAACTGTACAGAGTTTATGTATTGACCTCACCCTTAAGGGTGAGGTCAATACATAAACTCTGTACGCATGTCAATATGGGCTGAATAACTTTATGGGCTGAATAACTTTAGGTTTCAACTAGCGGGCTGCTATACCTTCATTCACAAAACAGGGTGACACTTTTTTGTTCTAAAGTCAGTCTTATCTCTGTAGTCTCTACTGGGCTTGAGAAATGCCGTATAAACAATTCAAATTTAGGAAACTAGTGGCTACCCCTTTACAAATGAACCACAAATGCAAAAGGTGTGCAGGTTTTACATTCCCAGGTTTCTAACCAGATGTTAGACCAAACTACCGCTGTGTTTGTGACCAGACCAGGATTATTCCATAGAAGTGGCAGTGAGTGGTACAGTAGGCCTAGTGCTACTCCACTAGACAAATACCAATGTGTTTGTTACCAGACATTAAACCAAACCACTGTTTGTTACCAGACCAGGAATCCATAGCAGAGGGGAGCCATGCCGTAGGAGAAGAATGTCCAGGTTCTAGTGTGATCTCATCCTTGAGATGATCACACTAGACTTCTCTTGAGACACACACACAACTTGTCACCGTAAAGGTCAAACTAATATTACTACTGTGATGGCAAATGGAACGGGCCTTGTGTTTAAAAGGCTGTTTACACCAGATGTACCCATGTGCTTACACACCGTTGGGAGATTTATTTTGCCTTACCTACATGTCTATTAACTAACCTCACAACTTATTCTCTTTACTCCTACCATCCCTAGAAGGAGGGATCCCTCCCATGTGTTCCTTAAGGTTCCTTTTCCCACTGTGTGTTTCTCCTTGCCCTTAGGAGGATTCAGTGTTGGGGTCAGAGTTAGGGAGAGTTGGTCAGGCATGGGCTGGTTTTTCAAAATGGTTTGGACACAATGCTTTCCCAAAATGTCCACACTTTTTAAAATGTATTCTACCAATTGTATTTCATAATATAAAATCCTATGCAAATCCTACCTGGTTGTGACTTTTTCAGTATGTTTCGTGTGGTTAGTTTAATGCCCTCAACTGCCTGGGTCACTATATAGCACCAACGTCAAATATATTATTGCATACTGTATCTATAGGATATACACAACATTCATATCCACATATTGTTACTAAAATGAATAAAGGCTTAATGTGGCACATGTCTGCTTTGTATTGTTTGTGCAGTTCTTATTAGACACATTCATGTATTGGAACGTGATAGTGGTGTAATGCCAGGTTTTAACAAAACCAGCAGGGGCAAATACTCAGTCAGGTTCCCCTTGATGTAATTATGTGACATACTTTAAGATCAGATTAAACTTGTAGTGGTTAAAATTTGAAGGTAGAGGTAAGACAAGTTCATGCAGACCTAACCCTTCTTCTAGATCTCAATATTTAGTTTGACCCCGAATGAACCTTGAGATACAGCAGATGAATATCCTTCCATGGGGTATTAACCAGTTAATCCTGTTTGTACTAAACTCCTCTAGAACCTCTTACTGTACGGTGTACCACACTGTACACACCTCTTTGCACGCAACTCCTAATCAATACTTGCACTATTTATGTAGACATTGGAACACATCTCTTCAAATAAATCAATTATACTTTATATCTCAAACTAATTAAACCAAAAACTACTCCCAGGGATTAAATGACTTTATTGTCCATTAACCATACATATTTCTCATGGGAATTTGAGTTGTTATAAAAGACGGTAAACTACTCACTTGCTAAATCACGACATTGGCAACTTAACATGAACATAGATGTTCACGCAGGTCATTCGCTGTAAAAAGGTATTAGTCAGGAAAACAAGGAAGAGGTTTTAGATTCGATTTGGCTTTGATCTCCAGCCATGGGTCATGCCGTCTGTATGATTCCCAGATAAACACGGATACAAAGTGTTAATAAAGTGATGGTTAACGACATCGCTAGGGTGAAGCGTGTGTGGAGTGGTTTCAGTTCAACCTATCCAGGCACTTGGAGAAAATGCATAGGCTTGGAAACTTTGGACTTTACTGTGGTCGGTGAAGACAATTACATATATACTCTGGATATGTCCTGGATCGGTTATGCACATACAACCGATAGTTCCTTAAAGTATGTGATAAAATTACTAGTTTAAACTACTAATTGAAGTGTTATTGGCCTCAGACCCAAAGCAGGTTAGAGAAGAATTAGTTGCTTAGAGTTCCTTCCTTCTTAACATGCGACCGTCACTCATTTCCTTTACCCATAACGAGAGATGTCATCGCTACAAGCAGAAAAACCTCTGCTTGTTTTCTCCTTCAAACTTAGACATACATAAACCCCCCATTTCACTTATGGCTTGTACAAGTTGTTGATCTGTAGTTAATAAGCAAGGCACTACACACTCCAACATGTAATAAATTGATATACATATTTAGCACAGCCAACCCTAAGTGGATACTATCAATTACTGGATAAAATAAAGTTAAACAATAGCGCAATATAATACAATGCTAAATATATGTGTCTATAGATGTGTGACCAGCTATGCCTAAAAAGAGGCCCATGAACAGCCAGTTAAAGTTGGGAGTACAGCAATATACAACTCATAAAACAAGTACTAAAACTCCTGCTAAACGTTCAAAATTAAAATGGACCCATCTTCTGTACGATATCAGTGATATCGGTGAAACAAAGTGTGACAACAAAGTATAACAATAGAGTGGAAGAGTAGAAAAGTCATGTAAAGGGTTATATGCTAGACTATGCTATGCTTCCCACAGTCTACTCCATCTGATGTGAGTCTGTTCGCAACAGATGTTACCATAGCAACCACAGACCAGTGTATGAATGCAGCTGAAATTGACCAGAATAACTAATAAAGAGAAAAACTAATAAAACAATAAAAACTAATTCACATGCTTGTTATATAGTAGGGAGTCATCAAGGGAGTCGCCATAAAAACGTAGCGAAAAACACATGCAGACACGTGTCGAAGCGGCGTTACAGTGTTGGTAGGCACTGAGGGGTCAGGTCTCTCCCTCTCTGGTTCTCTTAGCGGTCACGGATGGGCTTTCCAGTAACCTGAGGAGAAGACAAGCAGTGAGCACATTCAAAACACATTGCAATCCCTTTCCATTGTAAATATCACTTTATATAAAGCATGTTTGTACTACACTTTTTTCCATCATTCAGTCTTATGTAGCACCATGAAACCACCCTAGCACTCTCATACAATAAAAAACATAAATACAATACCTGTGAAATGTTAACACCGGTGAGTTTCTCCACGGTGGCGGGCAGGCGGGTCATGATGTCG
Organism: Trachyrincus scabrus; assembly: GCA_900303215.1. NCBI lineage: Eukaryota > Metazoa > Chordata > Actinopteri > Gadiformes > Macrouridae > Trachyrincus > Trachyrincus scabrus. The sequence continues at coordinate 20,202 of OMNO01033152.1, read as the reverse complement.
AGCACCTCTCCCGTCAGCTTGGCTGCGCCCACCTCGCCGCCTCCGCTGGAGATCATCGTGACCTTCTGGGCCGCGCACAGGGGCTTAGCGATCTCCTCTGCCATCTGCGGGGGAGGAAAGACAGGTCATCGAGCCATCCACAGCTGATGTTATGCTACGTGACCTTTAGGTTACTCTTAAATCTTCGTATGGCCTCCCAAGCATAATCACAATTATTTGAGGTTTCATTATGCTACGGTGATTATGGCTAACGATTTCAAATTAAACATTACGATCAAAAGTCAGTCAAGTTTTTTGCTAATCAACTTGCAAATGCTCCTAATATCTAGAATAAACAAATAAAATATACAAATAGTCATATATAAACGGCCATGTCTTTTGAATGTAAGAGGTAGACGGACCAGTGGCAGTTTCTCCAGCAGCATGTCCACCATGGCTCCCTCCTTGTACTGCCTGAAGGCCTCTGCCTTCTTGGACATCTGCTCAGCCTCCGCCCGACCCTTCGCCTCCAGGGCGAACGCCTCCGCCTCCCCCTTCATCTGGACAGACATTAGGAATAATCAGATACCGTGTGGAGGGTAGAGTCCGAGTGGCACACACAGGGACAGGCACGAGTAGGGACTTTAGTGAGGAAGTGAAAGAAGGAACCCCTGTTATTGTCAACGCTGATGGGGGGGGAAAAACATAAAATGTTTATCAAACGCTAACACACAATAGGAGAAAAAAAGACAAAGACGACTTTAAAAATAAATACATTGAAATAAAACTGTGACAAAGGAGGAGGCAAGAGGCCTTGTGAGTCTTGAGACTTTATTGATTTAGTTCAATCTGCAGACAGGCAGGAGGGAGGCTGTCTGGTGGAGGGGGGAGATCACATGACTGGGGCTAAACAGAAAACAGGAGAGGAGTGGGGGATGGGCAGTATGAGTAAGACGGGGAGAGAGACCTAAAGTGAGAGTCACTCACACACACAGAGAGAGAGAGAGAGAGAGAGAGAGAGAGAGAGAGAGAGAGAGAGAGAGCGAGAGCGAGAGCGAGAGCGAGAACTCACCCTGATGGATTCGGCCTCAGCCTCGGCCTCCATGATCATCTGCAGACTGGGAGGAAAAGAGACTGGAATGAGCTTCACTAACACTAACCCTAACCTTAACACCACTAACACTAACCCTGTTTTTGTCACCTATATGAAACTGCTACAAAATGTACAAAGAGTCTGAAGGAACAGAACTGTATACATCCAGTTACTACACCACGACCAGGGACAGAGTGTCTAATCTAGTCTAGTCTAGCTGCTATACATCCAGTTACTACACCAGTACCAGGGACACAGTGCATCTAGTATCTAGTCAGGCTGCTCACCGGTTGGCCTCGGCCAGCCTCTCCAGGCGGTATCTCTCGGCCTCTGCAGGCTTCTTGACCTTGGCCTCCAGCTCCTTCTCGCGGCGGGTGATCTCCTGCTCCTGCAGCATGATCTGCTGCGAGCGCTCCACCACCTGCACCTGCATCTTCTCCTCCTCGATGCGCTGCTTGGTCTTGGCGACCTGTTGCACCGTGAGGTCAAAGGTCAGAAGCAACATTTTGGACCCGCTTTTCATGCCCACTTTGGGAGGTATATATTATATGGGAGGTATATATATTTTGAGCAGTAAAATAAGAAACACATTCTCATTGCATGACAAAAAAGTTAAGATAATTGACAATTCTATATGTATATTGTTCTGTAGAGTACAGTATTCCCCATTGCAGTCTTAAAACAGATTGAGTGTTAAGTCAGTTATCAAATGTTCACACGACCCACTGCTGCGAACGGATGTACCTGAAGCTGATAGGCCATCTCTGACTCCGCCTTCTTGGTGTTGACCTCCACATCGTACGCTGCCTTCTTCAGCTCATAGTCCCTCTGGGCCTTGGCCATCTCGATCTCGTTCTTGTACTGGGCAGAGACCTTCTCCTGCATGGCATGGGCCTCCTGCGTATGGACAGAGACAGAGGGTCAGAAAAAATAGCAAATACGACAATAATATGTTTCTAGTCTTGAATAAATTGTAAATATCACAATGTGCCATTCCACACGCATAAACCCTGCAAAAGTTGAAAAGCAAAAAAAAAAGTGAACAAAATATTCAAGGAGGAAAAAACATTTGACCCTGATGACAGCATCGCGTTTGTACTGAGCCTCTCCGATCCTGGCATCCTTCTGCACCTGCGCGGTCCTGGCCTTACCGAGGGAGTGGAGGTAGTCCTGGGAGGGAAGACACAGCAGGGGGTCAGTGGCAGAACAACAATAATACACCAGGAAGGACGGCATTTAATCATCTAGGAGTCTAGCCACAGACACTCACTTCGACCCAGTCACTTCCTGAGGTCATTGGCGTTAATGAAGCATGCCCTAACCGACACAGAGAGACAGCGTGGCTACCGGATGCATTACATTAAAGCCTTCTTTTCAAAATGGCCACTTGCCTTGATCACTGGGCGTTAAAATCAATAGCTTCTCTTAACATTCAGAATACAACAACTGGTCGCACCTGGTCGTCGTGGACATCTTTGAGCGTGTAGCTGACGACTCCGATGCCCATGTTGACCAGGTCAGAGGAGGCCACCTTGAACACCTGCTCGGAGAACTTCTTACGGTCCTGGTAGATCTCCTACAGCAGGATTCAGTCAGCCCAGAACATCAGGCATACAAAAAGGTGATGACAGACGCTGTGTAAAAGCCTGAAGTATTGTTCACAGGACACCCACCTCCACAGTCAGGTGGGCAATGATGGCCCGCTGGTGTCCCTCCAGCGTCTCCAAGGCGATATTGGCGATCTCGCCCTCAGACTTGCCCATGAACATCTGGCAGGCCGTGGCCAGCATCTCCTTGTTCTGGCCTTGGATCTTCACCTGACAGTGTAGAAAAAAACATGTAATTATTGATTATTATTGATTGATTGATTGATTGATTATTGATTAAAAAGGCATTTACAAAAGATTACATAAGAGTGAGCTGTGAGAGAAGCCGTAGAATTGGGCAATACATTTTAACACATTCTAATAAATGCAACGAAATTTAGGTTGAAGACCCAAAATGTTAATTCAAAATGACGAACTGAATATGAATAAATATTTGATACATCATGTTCCATCTATTAGAGTCGTCCTAACTCTAACCCTGTCCATTAGAGTCCTCCTAACCCTAACCCTGTCCATTGGAGTCCTCCTAACCCTAAACCTAACCCATTAGTCATCCTAACCCATTAATCCTCCTAACCCTAACCCATTAGTCCTCCTAACCCTAACCCTGTCCATTAGAGTCCTCCTAACCCATTAGAGTCATCCTAACCATGTCCATTAGAGTCCTCCTAACCCTAACCCATTAGAGTCCTCCTAACCCTAACCATTAGAGTCCTCCTAACCCTAACCCTAACCCATTAGAGTCCTCCTAACCCTAACCCTTACCTGTGCGATGCCAGTGACAGAGATGGGGACACCATGGCGAGTGTACACCTTGTCACTCTTCACATTCAGGGTCAGGGTGTTCAGGGTGATCCTAGGAAACATGGAAAGAAACAGGAATATTGAGAGCAGCCTTAAAAAACCTTTAAACTGCAATCAGTCCACAGTACTAAAGCTAGCCAAAATAGAAATGGCAAACAGAGGGAGAGATTAGGGAAATGTGTTACTACCTCTGGATCTGCTGAATGCAGGGGAGGACAAACACTCTGCCTCCTGCAATCATTAAAGGAGGAGAACGACCAAAGCCTAGGCAGAGGAAAGACAAAAAACAAGAAATTAAATCACCAACAATGCAAAACAAACACTAAAGACACGGTGAATTGTGAATAATCCCTTTGATACAAATTCATCATTAACGGCAGTCGAAAAGCAGTTAATGGGTCAGTCCAGGTTGGAAAGTCCAGCGTCAGTAATTCTAATAATATTAATATAATATATAACAATATAAACAAACCCCAGACGTGTAGGATCACTGGATGACTCCTGACACAGAAAGTGACGTTTGGTTTGTGGCGGTGTTACAACATGTCATGTGGATAACTGTTTGTTAAGTTAACCCTGACTATCCTTGAATGATCAACAGTCCAATCTTTCAACTAAATAACATCAATGTCTTACCGGAGACGACCATGGCTTCATTTGGACCGCAGGTGTAGAACATCTTGACTGTCGCCTGGGGTTGAAAGAAAAACTAATATTTTTATTACCAAAAATATAGCAAAAAAAAACAAAACAATAATTATACAATAGTAGGCCTACATGTATCGTCGGTTTTTAAATGTTGATGAAAAAACATTCATCTTTTTATTTAAATAAGTACTGAGATCTAATAAATAGCATTATTAAAAATCCATAATGTTCAAATAACGATAGTAATAGTATAGACAGGGGCCTTCTTTCCATTACCGTCCTCAAAACATTTATATTTATTATTTACATAATAATAATAATAATAATAATAATAATACAAGTATGGAGTCAGATGGCTACGCGTTTGTCAATCATCCAACTGGACTCGAACTAGCTGGCGAGCTAATCCCTTTAGCCTAGCAACAACACATCACAAACTAGACAACCTAATAGGCATCAGATTGACATAAACATAAAACATAAAACATAAAGATCGTATTTGTCTTAACTAATGGTGCGGTATCCTTCGAGAAGTACTAGTTGCTGCAATTAAACGTGATAATAAGAAGAATTCAATAGGCAAGAAGCTAACTGGCTAACTAAGCTACGCCCAGTTTTACTGCGTTAGCTGCAGCTAGCATTTAAACCAAGCAAGATTACGATTCTGTAAAACTTACCTAAGTTGTATATTTGAATAAAGAAGAGTCTGCGAGAATGCAATCGCCTTTAATTGTATTCGACCTAGAGTCCTAGTTCGACGACTAACGCTTCCTGAATTATTGGAATGACAAATATGTGCATCTACAGCAGAGTGACGCCTAATGTCAGACAGCACATGACTAACCTAACCCTGTCGCCATCTAGTGGTGCATATGGACACCTGCACGCAGCACAACTTTCTCTCTCTCTCTCTCTCTCTCTCTCTCTCTCTCTCTCTCTCTCTCTTATATCATTCTCTTAAATAATTGTCTT
>OMNO01033138.1:3407-15164 GCA_900303215.1 Trachyrincus scabrus | reverse complement strand
CAGGTCGCGGTGCCGGCTCATCCACCTGCAGAGCATGGTCCGCAGGAGGGCCGTCCTCCGGTGGCGCACGGCCAGCTGCATGGCCGGCTGCGCCCCCCCGCCCTCCCCTCCCGCGGAGGAGCGCAGCGAGCGGCTGCCGGGGCTGCGCACCGTGGAGAGCGCCCCGCGGAGGAGTTTGAGGTCCCCCTCCGCATTGTCATTGAGCACATAGTCGCCGCACGCAAAGCAGAACACGTCCAGCTCGCGCACCTCCATGGCCAGCGGGTGGCGGCACTCCTGGAAGTGTTTGAGCGAGTGCTCCGCCACGAAGCGCCCGCATGCCACGTGGGAGCACTTCAGGCAGGCCCACAGCGAGTCCGTGCTGCTGCAGTCCACGCAGCGCCATTTCTGAGGGTTGAGGATGGAGTGGTTGTGGCCCAGGCGCAGGCGCCCCACATGCTTACAGCGATCCATCTCGTGGGCGATCACATCGGGCTTCGGCGGCAGGACTCGCGTCCCTGGACCAGGCAGCACCTCGTTCTGAAATCAGGAGGAGGACAAACAAATATCACCGTTGTCAGAAGCACTATTAGAAACCGATAGATACTTGTTTGTATCAATATCAGCAAAACGAGTTAGCATTTTACGGGGACACAGTGAGGACAGATGATTATTTTGTCCTGATCATATTAGTGACGTCACCACACAAATAAAATACTACCTCATCTGTAAATATCTTAACGGCAGCATTCAGCTTGATTATCCACGTCAACTTTCACCAATCCCAGCGTAATGCTTCAAGATTAAAGCTGTAGGAAATATAAAGAAAAGGGTTAGGGCTTGCATATACAATCTGCAGAGTAAATCCAATACATTTGACGCAATAGATATATGGAGTATGTTGCTGAAGACATCTGGCCAGCCTTTTGGACATTTCCCCCTGCAATGAACTGTCATAAAATATTCACAGCTTAATAGCCTCAAATTGAAAAATAGTTCAGTGCTAGAATAAAATTACATTCAGTTAATTAATGATCCGGTCTCTGCATAATTTGATCAACAATAGTTGCACATCGGCCTTCTTCCTGCCATCCTAACAGGCAGAAGTACACTAGAAGCAGTATCGAGGATGACCCATTACTGGTAATGGGCTAGTGATCCAAAGAAAAAAAACAGAAATGTGCAAGGAATAATTGAAACATTGTTCTCAATGTTGAACATCTCAATGAATAATGTTTACTTTTTTATCGTGAACATTGTGTTTCAAGTTTGTGTGAAACAATGTCTTTGTCACGTTAACACTTTATTAAATCAATAGTTGTCAGCCAATCAAAGTCACTAGTAATATGAATACGGATTTTGCATATGGCCTCTCTCTCTCTCTCTCTCTCTAATTAGTGCAATTATCCGCTGTATGGCTGTGGAGGTCGCAGTACGTGTGCAGCAGACCAGGACATTGCGTACTTCTATACAAGCATACGTTATAAAAAAATATATACCTCTATCGCCAACCACACTATAAATATTGTTATTTAACTTCATAATACAAATAACAGTGGTCGTATGCTGATTTAGAAGCATGACAAGTCTTCTGATTCAGTGTCTGGAATAACGTGATAACACGGGTTGTGCAATTTTGCGCCGTAGCCACAACGTTAACATCGTCTACGATTTCGTCAACATTGCCAAACATGATCGTGCATTTCTTTCTTTTAAAACAATAGCTGTGTGTCTTGATCTTTCTGTCCGCTGTTGCTATGCTAAGCTACACCACCAACACCGCTTTAGTCAGAACAAAGAACAGTCAGACACTCGGGGAACATTCAACAACTTTGTTGGTTTGTGGCAAACCCCCCGACAGCTTCATGCTAGCAAAAGGTCGCTAACGACTCGCTTCTGTTCGGTGTTTTAATTCACTACGATACCATTTTTTAGTGTAGCTTGCTTTTACAACACCATCTCCTGTTAATCCAAAAGACTGTTTGCCACGATCGAGCTAACGTTAGTATAATTAGCTTACCCCAAACCCCTCCAGCTTTCTTACGGGCTAGCGTGTTGGCTGTGGAACAATCGAAGTTAACAATTACTGCTTTTACTCGCTCACTAAACACAACACACATCCCTTAACATCGCCGGCGAATTACGGTTTTGACGAATACATCAACGGCGTTGACGTTCACACTGCAGCAAATCGTTAATATTTGTTTTTTTCCTGCAGTGCATCTAATAGCTTATAACGGTGTTTCGCGATGCCGGGAAAGGAGCTAACGTACCGTCCCTACCGTCAGTTGCACGAGAGCCGATTGTTGTCCCTTTCTCGGATGGAACGAGCGAACTCTCACTTTGACCCAAAATCGTTCTCATTGGATTGAGACTGTGCGGCGCTCTCATTGGCGGAACAACAGGCCGCGGTGTTAGCGCTGCAAGCTGCAGGACCTAAATGGATTGACATTGTTCGGCGTGCTTGGCTCGCCTGGCCGCTGTACAGCTGTAAACACAATTGGGACTTGGCTCGTATAATTTGATTCATTATATTTGAATATTAAAAAAAAAAAATAATAATCCCCCATTATTCGACCTCAATAAATGTTTTTATTGATTACTATTAAAACTTTTCCAATAGATGAAACTAATTAAACATGGTTTTATAAAAATATTTATGACAATGAATTACATTTAATTTAACAGTACAACACGATTACAGAATGGTGAGATGCTTTATAAAAATGTAAAGTAAACAGTCAAGTCAGTATTAAAGTAGACAAACACTCTTCTCAGTTATTCTTCTTAATGTCTTTCCAAATGTAAGATACATTGGGATTCCAATTCTGCTGAAAAATGTCTGGGACCCCTTTTGATTCATTGGACCAGAATCCAAACTACAAAAATATGATATGATGCGCCTGAAGCTTCAACGCACGTTGCTTCCTGGGGCTTGTAGTTTACGCAGTTTGTTGAACAACTCAAGGTACTGGTTCATAGTATCCACACAGTCTGCTGGTGCATAGAGGCCTTCAGGCTTGGTAGCAAACACAGATGGCAACTCTGGGACACTGGAGCCAAGGAAGGTTTGCATGAACTCTTTCATCAGATTCCAGCAGTCCCCTGGAACCACACATGGACAATACTCAACCTGAAAATAAAACAAAGTGATTTAGGATAGGTCTCCAGTGGTTAGATAAGTAGAATAATACAATGTTTCTATTCTAGGGAATCAATACATCATTTGGTTAACTGCCCACCTCTACAGATATCCCTCTTCCACTGGAGCTCATTGTTACAGTGCCAACTTTTATCAGGAAGTCGCAGTAGCGATATCTAGAACCACGGCACTCCACCTTGTGCCCCTTGGCGTTCTGGAAATGGCTTTTTAACTTCAACATGAGGACATCAAAATTTCCATCAGCTGTGAGGCAGGGTCCCCCTTCAAATAAGGCATGGCAACTCAAGGGAGTCTCCGAGTTGTGCATAATATATAGAAGTTTGGAAGGCTGTCCTGAAAAAATACAAAAGCCATTTTGACATTAGTCCAATTACAGAATGAAAATACCAATTAAGTAGACAGAATACACACATCCTTCTGTCTGGGTTTATTTTTGAACGACAAAACACTAACTTTGATGATACATGTCTTAGCACTATTGGCCTACAATGTAAAAAAAAGAAAAGAAAAAGTAGTACCAGTGACATTTCCTGTTGCATGATACGTCTCACAGTCAACGCAAAAGCTCCCCTGTTTTACAGCACCCAGCTGCTCCAGTTTCTTGTGCAGTATATCCACTGTGTGCTGCACACTTTTCCCCTCTGTAACTGGCACCTGGCACACACTGGAGGAAACAAAGAGCCCCATCATATTTGTAAAAAAGCCCCGTTTCATATACATATATTCGCTACTAAATCGTTGTAAATTGTTCCAAGAATCACTGTAGATGGTTATTTAATTCAAATTGCATCCAGGCTGCTGAAGTAGTTAGGGCTTTCTGTTTGCATTCTCTACTACAGAAAACGAGTCAATAAAGTAAGGCCTACTAATCCTATACATTTTGGAAGCAAGCGGGTGGTGAAAATTGAGAGTTCAAATTAAACCAGATATAGGATATAGTAGATATGTAAAATAATAAAACACATTTGACTAAATACCATAACTTACCAAGTCACCCCCATTATTTTGGCCGCCGATGTTTTTATGACTAAATGTTTCCGGTGTAATACTTCCGGTTGAAAATAAATGACAATGTACTAATATGTCTATTTATGTCCCACTACAGTACAAACACGTACGTGTATATATGTTAATAGACAAATGAAAACAAAACAAAATAATAATGACTATAATGTTGTAGAAAAGCAAACTTTAAAGAAAATGTGGCGCTACGCTGCCTGACGTCACTTCCTTCCACACTGAACGTCAACACGTGTAGAGCAACCATTACCCACTCTTCTCTGTTTACTGAAATCGGTGAGATTACGTACTAGATCAGAACACGCATGTTACTCATTCTCAAATAATCTAGTTTGATAGAGTTGTCAAAATGCCTAAAGTGAAGAAATTTAAAGGGGGCAGTAAAAAGAACGTTGCTTCATTGGCGGACCAAATTATGCAAGGAGACGCTGGTCGAGTCCATGAACGAGTGAAGAGTAAGGAGGATAAGGTAGAAAACGAGGACGAGTATGTGGATGAACGGTTGTCACGGAGAATCCTGGAACAGGCTCGGATTCAGCAAGAGGAACTGCAGACAGAATATGGGTTGTCACCCGAGACAAAGAAAGCGCCCGTCACAACTCTCGGTAAGTCTATTCTGAAGTTGTAGTAAATTATGCATTTGAAGTTATCTGAGGTTTTGAGCCTACACCTTTTTCCTGCAATCACACGTATTGATTTGTGAATATGTATGTTTACAGTTTGTTTGGACTTCCTATGAAGTAGTTAAGATTGACACAAAGCGTCTTAATTACACCTTTATACAGTTCAGGCCCTGGACTGTATTCATATAACATGATGCCACCATGGTACAGCCTAACGTAATGTGTTTTTCCTGTTTTAGGGTCCAGCACCCAGGATGCAGATTCTGATGAGGAGTGGCCAGCTCTTGGAGAAGCTGGTGATGTGGATGCTGATGCTGGGTGTGAAACTGAAGTTGCAGTAGATGCAGAGGATGAGAAAGCCATGGAGATGTTCATGAATAAGAACCCTCCAATGAGGTAAATCTGGTACAGTACACTCTAAACACACAACTGCACTGGACCACACTTGTCTTGCTTGCAGGCAGGGCCAAGGCATGACATTCCCCACTCTCAATTACAATATGTATAGAGGGTGCCCACATCTCCCCAGTCTTCACAGTAGCCCAGAAACGGATTCAACTAGTCTTTTTAGTGTACTGTCCTCAAACAGAAAACATGTAATCAGCATATGACTTGCTTAATACAAGCAAAACATGGCCGCATCGCTGGTTCTGATCCGGATTGCTCACATGATCTGTTGTGGGTATTCAAAGGCAATGGAAAAGTAGTAAAAGACAAGCTTGACCCGTCACCTTAGCCATAACACAGCTCTTTGAGTCGGCAGTTACATTATTACAGACGATGCCTGCCTCTATTTTGTAAGCCTTACCCCCTGTGTAATATGCTTATTGTTTCTCGTTGTTTCCTCTGTTGTACTACTTTTAGACGAACCCTAGCTGACATTATTATGGAGAAGATTACAGAGAAGCAGACAGAGGTGGGAACAGTGATGTCAGAGGTGTCTGGACGGCCGGTGCCTCAGCTCGATCCCAGAGTAGTGGAAGTGTACAAAGGTGTCAGCAAAGTAAGAGCTTTGGCAATGCCGACATTTTCTAAATCTATCACTACAGTGGATAAGTTATTAAATTAACTAGTCTTTATCATAACATGTGTTGTGCATCAATTAAGTAGTGGGGACATTAAGAGACCACTAAAACTACAATGCAAGAATACCCTGAAAGCATTAACATCGCCATTTTTTTGCATTGTTTCAGGTTCTATCAAAATACCGCAGTGGAAAGCTGCCAAAGGCTTTTAAAATTATCCCTGCACTATCAAATTGGGAGCAGATTCTATATTTGACGGAACCAGAGACCTGGACAGCAGCTGCCATGTACCAGGCAACAAGGTTAGTGAAAATGTTACTTTGCACATAGTTTTACAATACAGTAAATCCAAATGGTTTTAAGATGAATGCATAATGCTTAACCTGACTTCATGTGTTTTGTTGTGCTTTAGAATCTTCTCCTCCAATCTGAAGGAGCGAATGGCCCAGCGCTTTTACAACTTGGTGTTGTTACCCCGCATCCGGGATGATATTGCAGAGTACAAAAAACTCAACTTTCATCTTTACAATGCCCTAAAGAAGGCCCTTTTCAAACCAGGGGCATGGTTTAAAGGTAACGGAGAAAACTGCCATTTTAATGTAGAGGAAATAGTGTTGTGGCAGTTGACGATTGAGTGAAATAATACATCTTTCTATACGTTTCTTTCTAAATTCCAAGAGACATGTTGTTGGTTAGGTGTATTACACATTTGTATACACAAAAAATGGCCATGCATCTTAACAATGAGTACCAGAATGAATGTTACTGTATCTTGTTATATGCTCTATGTAGCACAGTAAAAACCAACCAAACAAACATTTTCTCAATGATGGGGTTGGCTCTTGAACGTGGAATGTATCTGTACATAGGCTATAGTAATGGCATTTGTAGGATGTCCTAACATCATATGCATAGGGGACTCAAACTGTTTTGCATACAGTTAAATTGTAAGGTGAGGTAAGAAACTCACTTCTTGAACACTGTAAAACAATTCATAAAAAGCTGTATTATTACATGTCTCCACACTTAGCCATGAAAACAATCATTATGCAATTACTGGATAAAAGGGGGAAGGGAATTATGTTACACAGCAATTAGGGAAAACATTTCACATGTTAGTGTTAGGCAACACCACTAAGGGGCAGTGTTTCCCTAAAGTGTGTGTTTTAACGGCCATGTACCTAGGGACAGCTGGTATAGTTGTGTTATGGAAGTATATTGCATAACACAATGTTAATCATCGATTACAAATTATTTTACTGGCAATTGCAAACAGTTTCAGAATTATAGATGAGATTACAATGCAACAAGTTGGTGCAGGATGTAGTCATTAGTTTGATTCATTATGGAACCTAATGCACTTTAAAATACATACAATTAAGATCAGCTCAAACACATCAATGGTCACACTTCAATTCTGCTCAACTAAGAAAATGTTGTATTCCTTTTCTCAGGTATACTCATTCCGTTTTGTGAATCTGGAACATGTACCCTTCGGGAGGCCATCATCATCGGCAGCATTCTCACGAAATGCTCAATCCCTGTGCTTCATTCTAGGTATGTCGATTACACAGGGCATAAAGTGTCATATTTGAATCACATTTATGTTTAAAATAAAACTACTCCATGAATTTGCTTTTTTTGTGTGTTTAAATGGTAATGTTGTATTTTCTTATTTTAATGTCTTGAAATGCCGTGTTTATTTTCAGCGCTGCAATGCTAAAGCTAGCTGAGATGGAGTACAACGGTGCCAATAGTATCTTCCTACGTCTCTTGCTGGACAAGAAGTACGCCCTGCCATTCCGTGTCCTGGACGCCCTGGTGGCTCACTTTCTGTCCTTCCGCAGTGAGAAGCGTGTCCTTCCTGTGCTGTGGCACCAGAGTCTGCTCACTCTGGCCCAGCGCTACAAGGCTGACCTGGCCTCTGAGCAGAAGGAAGCGGTGCTGGAGTTGCTCAAAATACAAACCCACCCACATATCTCCGCAGAGATCCGCCGTGAGCTACAAAACTCAGAGTCAAGAGATCTTGAAACGGCTGTGCCTGTGACAATGGCTATGGACTAGAGGTGAACCAATCAACTCATGGACAATATTCTGCCAGAAATTAATGGTGTGTTCAGCGAGCAAACGCGTTTGTAGATCTCACGTTGATGCATCCACATTAAAATGCAATTAAAAAGTTGCATGTTATTTCCAGCTTTACTGTGCTAATTAACATTGCTCAAAACCAGGCCTGCTTTTTTCCATTTACACTTTGAGAAAACAACGAAAAGCTAATGTGATTGATTTGATCAATAACAGCACACAGTCTTTTTATGGTAAACTGTTGGTTCTATAAACATAGTGTTTTATTCATTATGTTAACAATTATAAGTTTTCTAAATGCAATGATTATATTTTGATTTGAAATAAATATAGCCTAAATAAATGTTGTGGTTATAAGCACTTGGGCCTGTCAGGTGCCATCAGCTGACCAGCCCAGCCTGATGATGACCTTGCATTTTTGACAGTTGGGCGAGTGGTGTGTCTCCATTTTTAATAGTGACTCGTTAGCCAGCTAGTCCCAAGACGGAGTGGTCTTCGTTGTTTATTCCCTTTTTACCAGGTTTAACAAACTTGCTAGACGGTAGCTAACTAACGTTATAGCTTACTGGTAATGCTCCGTATTTAAATATAAATATATATATTTTATTATGTATGTGCGTTGTTGTGAATAGCAAACTCAATAGACATAATCGTTTGACTTTCTGTCAGGCGAATGGATTTGGTTTGTAAGGAGGACGACTCAGTCAATAGCAGCACGACACAAAGTGGGCACTTCATTGTCCTTCGAGCGGGCAGTGACCCCACGCTGACAACACACCGGCGAACGTTGCACAATCTGACCGCCCTGGAAAAGACCTGCCGACCCACACCGTACTTCAGCACCGTGCAGAAAGACATCCAGCCGTACATGAGACGCGTGCTGGCGGTGTGGATGCTGCAGGTACGTCGTTCAGAGTCCCCGTCGACGTGGTGCATTAAGGTAGCCTGTGCTCGCCCGCGATCTGACCATCCGCTGTCCCGACAGGTTTGCGAGGAACAGAAATGCGAGGAGGAGGTCTTTCCGCTGGCCATCAGTTACCTGGACAGTTACTTGTGCCGTTTTCCCACGGAAAGGGCCGATTTGCAACTTTTAGGATCCGTTTGCATGTTCTTGGCCTCCAAACTCAGAGACACTGTTCCGCTCACTGCCGGCAAGCTTTGCATCTACACAGACGACTCAATATCACTCTCAGACATCCTGGTAAATACTCAACATCCTGGTAAATACGCGTTGAAATAAGGCCGTACGCACCTAACCAAGAATACACGGGGAATACAACTGTTCCTCAAACTATAAGCACGAAGGGAACGTATCATGAATACAATCTCAATTAAATATATAAATAGACTAATATAATTGGCTTCATCGGGGGAATGTGTTGTGTTTGTGTTGCAGCGGTGGGAGGTCACCGTGGTCTCGGGGCTGGGATGGTGCCTGGCGCCGGTGCTACCCTGTGATTTCCTGGAACCGATCCTGCGGGCCGTCCCCTTCCCTGCTTCCCTCGACCTTCAGCACGCACTCCGCCATCTTCACTCCTACGTTGCCCTGGCAGCGGTCGGTAAGCAACCGGGCATGTTATGCAAGTCAAACTGTAACAGCCCATCTCTTACAGCACACCCCGGGGTAATTTAAACATGATTAGAAACGTTAAGGAATAATAAATGTAATTTAGTAATGGATTTAAAGTCGTAAAAAGTGACAGAGCAAACGCTGTTTGTTTGTTGTGTTATTTGTTGTGAATAAATGACTCAGAGTTGTGGACAACGGGCTCCAAAGCAGCCATAACTTGTGGTGGTGCTGTGTCAGCAGTTCCTTCAGGATACAGGGAACTGGGTTTGTGTAATCCTGTATTGTGTGCAGTGAAAAGACCATGTTCAGCCGGCTGATTTCCCATGAAACTCAATTTTCACAGGCTTTCAAGCAGTTCACTCAGAATCCAGACAGGAACTGATATTTTAACCCATCACACATAACCCATTCAAAAAGGTGTGTGTGGGGGGGAAGGGGTAGACTGATTGACTTTTTGTCTCAACTCTTGTGCCTTGAGCAATCCGGCCAGCGGGTAGGATTTCGGGGCAACGCCTGCTGTTAAGCATTTGTTTTTGTTTTTCTGGGTGTGACAACAATGGTGACATTCTTCTCACTCGGTAACATCTTGCCTTACACTCATATTAGTAATATATAGCTCTCACAAATAGCCATGGCAAGTGTTTTTCTAAGGCAGACACTAACAATGTCCGTTATAGAAGTCCGTGAATAGACACAGACACCTCATTTACCTTTTGATTAAGAATAAATATTGTGTTTTTTTTGTTATTTTCAGAGAACCAGTTTATTTTGTTCCATCCGTCCACCATTGCATGTGCCTGTGTGGGGATTGCCACGCAAAGACTGAAACTTCCCCATGACAGTTTCTCCTGTGATTCACTCCTGCAGCACTTGGCTGACCTTTTGGTCATTGATCTGGTGAGGGTAATTTTTAACTGCCTGCGTTGCCTTTTATTACAAACATGACAAAGCCCTTGTGAGGTTATATCTTTGTATCTTGGTCTGCGCAGCATTGTTTGGCATATTTTGGAATATTGGCAGTATCAAGTGAAAGATAAGATATCAAGTGAGGGATAAGCTTTGTTCCTCACTAAGTGCCCTGTGTTAAATGAGTTTCGATGGGCAGCAAAACGTGTCTCTCTCTATGTTGACATATACCTGTTGGTTTAGCTTCTTCCCAAAACACCACTAAGCTGTACTGTAACTGGATTACCAAGCCTGTGGTTCTCTGTTTACACACACACAATGCTTAGAACAAGACAGTCTCCTCTCTTTCTAAAACATGCGTTTGATTAAATCTGACCCCTAAAAAGGACTCCATCCACCTCTGCTACCACGCTCTGGAGAGCATGGTGGTGCTCAGCCTGCCCCCCGGCTCCCCGGCCAGGGCTGTCTCCGGCTCAGGATCCCTCACCAAGGCAGCCAGCTAACCCCCACTGACATTCAGGATGTTCCGCTAAACACGTTGCTTAGACATGACCTCAGGCACACAGGGTCTCTGAAGCTCCCGCCTGGCTGTGCCCTGTACTGGGGCAACATAGGAATTCAACACCATGGCTTAGATACCACATGGCTCTGTTGGCATGTATTCAATTGTAATTGTATTGTTGCATATTTAGTAAATGTGGTTATATCTCAATTCAATGTTTTAACATATTTCTGAAATTCTTTTCACTCCAGCGTATCTCAAGACACCACAGGAAATGTCACAGATTTCACACAAGGCTTTATTTTATACCATTGAGACACAATATCAGCAAGAACCTCAGCAAAGATATTGCGAATAAAAATATAAATATTCATGTCTTCAGTTTTAGGGAACATCTGTGCATTGTGTGACATGAATGGCATTGTTTAAGATGTTTAATAAAATAATACATTGATGAAAATGTACACCAAATGCATTTTTTATATTAAAAAAGGTTGAATAACTGCACAACTCTTAAGATCTCTTAAAATCCCCCTGAGTAAAATAACTTCCAGTTCAGGTATTATTTTGTTGTTCACTTCAAAACACAATCTCCAGGTTTTAAAGTCCAGTTGAGCTGTAGATTAAAACACATTCATTAAAAAGGAAGCAACTTAAACATTTCAATAATTGAATAAGCAACACGCTTTTGTTTCAGTGGATTGACTTGTGCAGTTTATTTAAGTTACAGCAAATGCATATGCAATTCAGGTCTGATATATGTAGTAGGGTTCTCCTGATTGTTTATGATCTAATGAAGTGCTTTTACTGATGCAGACTGAGTTTCAGATGCAACACACAAATGCACCGAATACACATCTATAAAGACATCACATCTTCACACT
>OMNO01033119.1:0-10425 GCA_900303215.1 Trachyrincus scabrus | reverse complement strand
ATGGAGCACCGCAAAACGCCTTCCATACTTGTGAAAACATTATCTACTAATAGATCAGTGGTCTCCCTAGAAGAGGGCAGTTTGGGCAACGCGATAAAATGGGCAGTCTTCGAAAAAACGATCTATCACAGTAAGGATGGTAGTCTTACCATTTGAAGCAGGAAGGCCAGTGACTAAATCTAACGCGATGTGAGACCACGGGCGACTGGAGACAGACAGGGGACAGAGGAGACCGGAGCGGGGTTTTGATGAGGTCTTACTCCGAGCACAAACAGAACAGGCTGTGATGAACGATCGCGTATCAGCCTCCAACGTGGGCCACCAGAACTGTTGCCGGAGGAAAACGAGTGTACGGGTGATCCCAGGGTGACAAGTGAGACGAGAGGAGTGTGCCCACTGGAGGACTCTTGAACGGACGGTATCAGGAACAAACAGGCGGTTAGGTGGACCTGTGCCGGGGTCTGGATGAAGCACCTGTCGAAGATTTCTTGAAGAGGTCCTCGGCAGAATAAAATATAAATGAATCGAAGTCGAACACGGTGGATGAAAGTTGAAGAAAATAGGTTTATTGTGCGGTACAACAACCGGGTTAGTTCATGAAGCAACTGCCTGTCTCCTCCAGAGTCCAGGCTTATGTACAGTTTTTTCATCAAGGTTGGGAATGTCAGACATTTTCAGGTTGGACACTTTCAAGTTAGATCATAAGTTTTCTTCTCATGCAATTTAAACATTTTTGGTGGGCATGGTAACCGTCGCCTTCTGTGCTGGCGCCTCGTTTTAGATAAGACACCTGTGGGCATTGTAACCCTCGCATTCTGTCCTGGCGTCTTTATTTTTAGACAAGACGTCTGGTCAGGGAGCCTTCTTCTCAAAGCCAAGGTTTAGGATGATGTAGCTCTTGCTTTCATGTGATACATAAGAGAAAATTATTAAACATGGCCTATTCCTTGATCAATAATGCGTTTTTATATGATTATATACTTGAATAGATTTATAAGGTTTAATATGTGGTTATCAGGAATAGTATCTGGTTATATACTTGACTATGTCTCTCAGGGTTACATGCTTGGATACCTTTGTCTGGATTAATATCCAACAGAGGAATACAGAGTATGCATTCAAACAGATACAGGAAGCCATAGGGGATGTAGAGAGATGGTCAATAGAGTGGGGCTTCCATTTATTAATTGTTAAAACATACTGTTATGCGCTTTCATCTAATGAGTCTCAGGTTTCAGGATCATCTCTGTAAGCAAAGCAGCGAGCTCGGGAATCAATATAACATGAGGCAGCATCAGATTCATAGTTTATTCAGATACATAAAGCATATACAGTTTGTGCGTGATAGTCACACCTATGGCACAGTGACCAGACATCCTGGTTTGTCCGGGATTGTCTCGGTTTCAAACTGGGAGTCCTGGCAAATATATCTGTAAAACACTAAAATGTCCTGGTTTTCAACAAATGTCCCGGTTTTCATCCCAATTAAAATAATAATATTATACTTTTATTAGCGCTGTGATGCGGTGAACTAAAGACACGACCAGGAGATGGTGGAGGTGATGCGTGCGGTACATTTAAGGGTCCCGGTTTGAAAATCTGGTCACCCTAGCCTATGGGGTGAGAGAAAGAATGCAGACCGTTATTAATGGTTTTGCATAGAGATAAAACAGAAACTGTTATTTTCCACAGAAAAGAACTGAGAGTAAACCTTAAAGGCCTCTCAAGGCCTAAGAAAAGAGTGCAGTAAAACTGTCCTAGCACATTTTGGAAATAACATTAGTAAATTGTCATGTCCACAGCAGGGTGGAAATTTACCAGCATGCAAGGTTAAATGTGGTTAGATGCTTACATGGAAATAACATGCTGATCAAGTTGAGATTGCACAGAGCCTGGGCTAGAAACCACAGACGGAAGGGGTGGAGTTATGCCTTGTTTCCGGTTTCGTGTTATTTTACCGCAGATAAACTTATTTGTAGACAAATTATAAGTAGACGAAGCTTTCAGAAGAGGATTTTAATAAGTGTATTTCTACAGGTCTACACGGTGTTTATTTGAAACCTTTAGACACTTTTTTACTGTTTACTAGTGCTGGCCGAGTTTGTGTTGGCTGCCAATAGCCAATTACGCGCTTACAGATCCCCACTTTCAGCACAGAGGTAAAGTTAGATTCCTATTCGGTATTCATTTGAAATTCGACATTTGGCGCAAGCGTGGATGGGCTCATTATTACTCATGATCTATTATTTATGTTGGGTGAAATATAATTTTAATGTTTTTGCAAAAATACCAAAATAATATATTATTGTAAGAATGTCCACAACCTTTGTTTTGTCCATAAAGTTAGTCAACTTTATGACCAAAGTAAAGGTTGTGGAAGGAGGCCAGTTATTATTATAATACTTTGGCTTAGGTTTGGTGTGTCTGTGTTGCAAATTTCAAAGGTTATTGAGATTGTATTGTTTAAAATCCTATTTATTGATTTATATTTATTTCTATTAAATTGTGACTAATTTTATGGACAAAACAAAGGTTGTGGAAGTAGGACAGACATTCTTACAATAATATACATGTATTAACTTGGTATTTTTGCAAAACAATGTGAATATCTAACAGATCTAACATAAAAATTATATTTCATCCAACATAAATAACACTTTGTTTTTTGATAATGAAAGTACTTTCCCTCAGTTCCCTAATGAGCGCCAAATGTTGAATATCAAATGAATATTGTATATGAAACTAACTTTACCTCGGTGCTTCCAGCAACATGATTGGTCAAAACAAATATGACTCAAAAGAAAGAGCCCTGTTCACCAAGATTTTAGCTTGTCTGCCATCAGACTTAGTAATCTAAAGTCGGATTTGCGAGACTACTGACTAATAAGTTGATATTGATATTTGTATGATGCAATTTTTATTAAAAAGTCTTGGGGTAGATTTGGGAGAAAATGTTGAATCCAGACTAGAGCACTTGGAATGTAAAATGAAAGGCTAGATCAGTAAAGAATATTGTGCTTTTATAAATTGACCCATATATCTGGGAGTAAATCTTTGAAAAATGTGTATTCATTCTGAAACTGTGACCTCTTAAACTAAGGTATCTTATGTTATTAGGAAGCACTGTGTTTCACTTTTACTTTGATGTGATTTTATAATGCTGTGGCAATGGGCAATTCTCCCATTTATTTACCATTGGTCATTGATACAGTATTGTCATTTCATGGCAATATTGTAAAGCAGATCCAATCCTAAAATGTATCACAGAGACACCATCCACCATCTGTAGTCTAAGCGACTCTGCATCCCCCCTCCTATTGGCCACCAGTGGCGGCCATGAGCAGTGAGCTGAATGTGCCCATGGGTTCGCCCATGCCGGCAGGGTCGGAGCGCCTACAGGCCGATGGTGGGGGCATGGACTACCGAGACTGGGTTCGACGCAGCTACCTGGAGCTGGTGAGCTCCAACCACCACTCGGTGCAGGCACTGTCCTGGAGGAAGCTTTACCTGAGCCGGGCCAAGCTCAAGGCCTCCAGCCGGACCTCCGCACTCCTGTCGGGCTTCGCAATGGTGAGTCCCGTGCAGGGCCAAATGGAGCTGGTGCCTTGTCAGCTAATTTGAATGCAGTCTTTCTTCTTTTCTCTTTCTTTCCTAATATGCAAGACAGACCGGAAGGATGGGGTTAGAGAAAACTTCCTAGCCTTGTTCTAGTAGATGGTCACCAGTGAAATGATTGCTCAAACTCTGCTATTTTTGTGAGCATGAGGTCATTTATGTATATTTGTGCTTAAAAAGAATGTTACTTGACGGGAGAAATTTGAGCCGTTTTCCAAGGTAACAGTTACATCCCTCATTCCCCCCCCCTTCCCAGGCTACTAAAAATAAGTGTAATTCTGGCAGACAAAGTGGCAGGATTCTACCTCCAACTCTCTTAGTTCTGTCTTGTTAGAGCAGCCTCACTTAAGGTACTTTGTTCATTAAAAAAGTATCTCTCACACAAACGCTCTGCTTGACCCGGTGCTGCTGCAGGTTGCCATGGTGGAGGTGGAGCTGGACATGAAGTATGACTACCCCCACGCGCTCCTCATCGCCTTCAGCGTGTGCACCACCGTGCTGGTGGCCGTGCACCTCTTTGCGCTGCTCATCAGCACCTGCATCCTGCCCAACGTGGAGGCCGTCAGCAACATCCACAACCTGAACTCGGTCAGCGAGTCGCCGCACGAGCGCATGCACCACTACATCGAGCTGGCCTGGGGCTTCTCCACGGCCCTGGGCATCTTACTCTTCCTGGCCGAGGTGGTGCTCCTGTGTTGGATGAAGTTCCTGCCGGTGGACGCGGACAGAGCCAACCAGGCGGCGCTGGAGAAGGCGGCGCTGGCGAAGGCGGCGGCCGAACTGGTCCTGGCCGCCGTCAACTGCAGCCGGGTCCCCGGTGGTGGCAGCGGGGGGCCCGGAGCCACCACCGTGACCCCTGTCAACGGCAAGGCGAACACGGCCAGCGGCTGGCACGCGGCTCTGGCCTCCACCATCATCATGGTGCCCGTGGGGGTGATCTTCGTGGTGTTCGCAGTCCACTTCTACCGCTCGCTGGTGCGCCACAAGACGGAGCGCCATCACCAGGAGATCGAGGAGCTGCACAAGATTAAGGTGCAGCTGGACGGCCACGAGAGGGGCCTGCAGGCCGTGTGACCACGGTGGCAACCGTGGTGGCCACGCCGGCACGCTTTTGACTGGCAGAAGAGAAGCTTTGAAAAATAATAATTCCCTCGTGTTACATATTTGTAACTTTTCTTCAAGATAGTGTTTGGTTCTAGTCACTATCAGCGCTTGGATTGTTTGAAAGATAACGCTTACAGTGGGAAAAAAGCCATCATTTTCAGACTCTTATTTATTAAGGTCAAGATGAGTCATTGATTTGTGGAATGGACTGTATGCTCTTGTTTGTCACATGAGATGACCTTACTGGTACTTCTGATTTACTTGTGCTTGATTTACATAGCAACACATCACGACATCTTAATAAGGCTCTGGCATTTGCTTTAGAATGAAATGTTTTTAGCTACCTCTGGAGTGGAACAACTTTTAATGTGTCCTCCTTTGGCTTTATAGAACAACTTTCCCAGCAGGCCAGTTTGTTAGTCTGCTGTCATGTTAAGGTTAACGTCTCGCTAGACTTCTAGAAGTGCTTGTTTTCTGCCAGGTACCACAGCAAATGGCACATGGTCACTTGTTTTTGGTTTACCAATATTATGGGCATTGTGTCTACACAGATGGATTCATGTCCCATGTTTGATGTGAATTTGGTGAACACAGCAGAGGCCTTTCATAAACATCCATAATATGCTTGTTTAAGTCCTCCCACCCACCAATATGTAAGTAAAATACCTTCCACATTGTCCTCAATCAATGGTCAAGCAATCAAAGGTTCCACCAGATTGCACTTTGAACTGTATAGTCAATATCAAGGCAATTAATATTGGGAGGATAATCTGGTAAAATTGCCTGTCAAGTTGCCTATTTTGTAACTGTCCTTAATATAACCTACAACATACTAGACCACATCTTTGAATTTGCTGCCATCTTAAGCAGTGTCTGAATTACTACCTGGCTTTTCCAACTAAGAACAAAAAACACATTATCCATTGCTTCTCTCCCAAGTCCCCACTCTAACCATTGTGGTTTAGCCCTGGACGAATGTACTGATATTTTAAGACAAAGCTTTTTAACAGATATTTTGTGTGTACCCTGGATCAGTCTATAGTCAAAGTTGGTAGACTATGGGATTAAACTTTTAAACAAATCGTTACAATTTTGGCCGTGGAACAACTTCGACAGGTTTGAAACAAGTGCGTGTCTAGTTTGAAGTCTTAACTTCGTTATCGTTATCTCCAAGTTGCGGAGAGAAAAAATATTGCGATGCTTATCAATGCCAAAAACAAATCTTGTTCTGTACTCTCAATATGCTTCTTTTCATGTGTAACCTAAAAGTTAAACTGTTAAACATGTTTACTGTGTGATTAAGCTTGCATTTGCATTCCACCCGAGATCGCTGACTAAAACTGTTGCCTTGGCCTTCTTGGTGGTGCCTGCAGGTGTGTATTCACATTGAGTCTTACGTCGCTATCATTTGTATGCATTTTATTATATTTTTTGCACAGGTCAATCCTGTTGTGACACAAACAAACCCATCCTGAAACATAGAGCTAAAGTAAAAACTTGGAATGATGTCTTAATAAAAGTGTCTGCATTCATCAGCTTGTTCTTGCTGCTGCTGCTCTCTCTCACTGGAAGGACAGCCACAGAGTTCCCCACATGTGTGAAAGCGTCTATAGCTGATCTGTGCCACGTGATGTGTCAGCAGTACTTGCTGCTCTTAACTATCAGATGTAGTCACATCAGCAGGTTTTCTCATACTAGCCTGTGTACTGCAGAGTAAAGGCCTAGAGATGAACACCGCATGTCACAGTGAAGAGCCTCCAACATTACAGCAACTAAGACATTAAAGAAAGGGAAAACATGTATCAGTGTTCAACAATGTAGTTTAATAATGGCAAATAACTCCATTAACTTTAAATGTGCTGTTTGGGAGTGAAATGTATAGTAATTATGAAATACAGAAAACGGCCCATGGCAGTTGATCAGTAACATTCGAACATTTGGCCTTGTAGAAGTTGATACTAACATGGTATACTCCTAAAATGGAAGAGATAAGACACAGAGTTGCCAGTTTATTAAGGACCTAGCTGTCCCTGGTTATCTGGCAATTTCATGTATGAGCTTCTTTTTTTGTTGTCTGCAGTTGTTTTTCCAGGCCAGCTGAGTCCAGACAGTCAGCAGCACACAACAAAACCTTGCTTTCATTCGCTGCTCACCTTTTCATAATATCGGCTACACAGCAGTTTCATGAATACGAGGCTCTGCCAAAGTTGATTGTTGCAAATCCATTTTAAAAGTGTACATTTAATATACTGTACAATGTGTTAGTCCTACCGTTTCAGATACAAGGAACACAATATCCACTACATACCCTTGTTTTTAATGTCTGATAATGCATGCATTTCCCAGGCATTCTGTTCTACTCCTGTAATCCAACAGTGTTCATCTGGAATGACTTTTCTAATGGTGGTCACATCAGATGAATGAGAAACATGGACATATCTTGTGATTGTGTTCCAATCAAGTTTCCCTGGAGTTCACGGTCCCCCAACATGCACAATAGAGGATCATTGGGGCAAATCGCCTTCAGTAACAGGTTTTTGTCTTCATCCAAACTGAAGAAAATATTTGGCCCCCTCCCACAGTACAATCTAGTGCAGATTTACCTTGCAAGGAAGTGCAAACCACAACAAACACATTTTTTATCTGAAATATAGTTGTTAATAATCTCTAAGAAGCTCTTCTACTATAAATAAGCCATACCTTTGCATTACTATATTGTTCTCTGGAAGTTAAAAAAAACGCTTTTCAAAGAGAATTATTGTCAATGTAGAACAAAAAAAGAACAGACAGAAGAACATTGAAAGGCAACAGAAACACAAGGTTTTGCTCCAATCTGTATACAGTTGGTAGGACCAGTGTCACACAGTAAGGCAACTGATCATCTCTATGCTCACTTGAGACCATGCCAATGACACTACTACCACACAGTACTACACAGTACTACCACAACTACTACTAATATATAAAAAAATACTCCCTCCTCATTCAACTTTCATCCTGGAACAATTTTATATCAATGATTCATTTTTGTGTTTCAGCAGTAACTTCTGCTGCTTCATCTTGTGTGGTGTGAAAAAAAAATGGTTTGAGGTGGGTGGGTTTGAATACGATTGCAGTTGTCTACGTTTGTCTTCAAACTGGTCTTCAGTCATCCCAATAAAAAATCCCCCCCATCCTGTTCCACTAAACAGTAGAAAAATATTGTCTTGGTTGAGGTTTGGAATAGTCCTTAGCACAAACACACTAAAATAGAAATAAACACTTTGGACTGTTAACAAACGTGAACTATGCAAATAAATGTTAGAATATCATAAGGATTTAAACACTGAGTACATATACTGTTATCTGTGCCCAGTGCCCAAATATGAACTATTATGGAACGCTATTGTAGGTTTAACAAAACAATTATATTAATACAAATATGAATCATCATCAGTCTACTGGAGTGTAAAAAGCAAGATTAATTCCCGCCAGCTGCATTCAAAACATTCAAAAAAAGTCCTTTCCAAGGAATTCTTCGACCCCCGCATCCCAAGCCTTTTCAGGGCTGAAATCATTGCTCTGTCCATGTCGCTTTATGAATGGCAATATTTATCACCACTAATGCACGTGCTCCAGCTTCTTTAGTGGCTTCAATTTTCTCCAAATGTCCTTCGTAGGGGATATGCAGGTGTAATAACAAAAAAACAAAACTACTCCATTTCCAACATAGCTTGAAAAACAGTCTAAGGCCAAAAAAGGAAAAACTCCACGTGGGAAGGGGAAATTTTTTTAAACTAAAATCTGCACGTCCTAGTTCCACATGGGGGGTCTTCGTCATCCTCTTCAGACACGGAAGCTCTCTCCCTTCCCGTCGATGTGGCGCAGGCGCAGGTACACGTCGGTTCCGATGCCCTGCATAGACTGGATGGAGAGGGAGCCGCCCAGGTAGTCTGCGTAGGCCCTGGACGTCGGCAGCCCGAAGCCAAACCTGCAGAGACGAAGCGGTCCATCAGAACCCATGTCAATATACTAGTGTGAGTAACCACAGAGTCGCCTTTACCACATTGCATGCAGTAATTCATTGCAAGTTGCTCTCATTTTTTTGTAAGATGAGACATTTTTTCTCCGGTCGAGATACAGAGAAACACTCGTCTCCGTGTGTGGGGAGACCATTCAAATTCAATCAGAGCTTGTAGCTTTGCAGCAGAGTGCAGTTGGCCCTGTGAACGCAGGGTGAGGCTGCAGCCTTCCATGTTTACAGTTTTAAAGGGGAAGTACACCCACGTTCAAGCAGGAGAACTTCCGCCTACGAGTTTCAAAAAATGTGAGCCGAGCAGTCGTGACGTAGGTTCCATAGGCGCAAGTGTGAGGGGCGTGGTCAACTGTTGTCAAAACACACGTCACACCGCTCAAGCTATGGTGCACAACCAATATAAAACTACCACTCTGGAAAAGAGTTTTTTTTAGCCGGAAGTAGCAGACTTCTTGACTTCTTTTATAGAGAATTTCCCCTGTTGAACAACTTTATACATTTTAGTCCAAAATAACAGAACTGTTGACATGATTTTCACTGCAGGGAACCTTTTTAAAGGAAGACCAAACACCCTGCTTGAGCTAGTCCCAGATTTGGACCAGGATCAATCCATAGCACTTTAAATCACTCACTCATAAATCACTAAAATATTGTAATCTAAAATAAGTTTTAGGGTTTGGTTTTCCTTTAAGACACAAGTATATCGATTCTATGCAATCCACAAGGAACATTCTCCATCATCCACATCGTGCGTTACCCGTGCATCGGGCCAGACTGGGGTCCACTGTTGGTCAAGGTGTTGAAGAGGTTGCTCATGCGGGGGTCCTGGGTGCTCTCCTCGGCCGTGCTGAAGTGGTAGTCCATCACCTTGTCTTTGATGTTGTGGGGGATGCCGCCGCCACGATCAGAAATCCTACCAGGCGAGCCAGTAGAGAGGTGAGTACACAGTAATGCCGGGAACATGCTAGAACACACTAGAAGACTTTTACAATCCTAACCGCCTCTATGAAGACTGGGCAGCATCACACATTTAACGACTGACTTTCACAGATTCCGGTCGTGGACAAGCATGCTCGTTAATCGGCCCAAACTATAGGATCATGTTTGGATCTGCCCCGATTCAAGTCATAAATATCAAACATGTTGGATATTTATGACTGGAATTCCGGGCGGAATTGGGGCAGCTCCGACTGGTCGCAGGCTCGACAGATTTTAATCCTAAACCCACCGCACACCACAAAATAATGTGTGCTGACTGTCCAGAGTGACCTAGTGTGTTCCCGGCTTACTTCTAACGTTTTCTTTATTAGATCACTGTAATGCTTTAATGCCTTTGTGACTCATTAAAGCGAAAGTAGTACCCCACTTCTGGACTAGCACCTGGTCCACTCATACCTTTTCTCTTGCAATAAGCACTTAAGTTTCCCTCTACTGTTCCCAAAAGCATGTATTTGGATACTCACCTGATGACAAAGTCTGTATCATTGTTGGCAATGGTTACGACCACGTCGGGCACATTGTATGGTGTGTCCAGGTGGCTTTCCATGGTGGATCTGTTTGGACAAACAGGTACAAGTCGTTGGGTTAGTGAGAGAAAAAGCACCACTCTACTAATGTAGTATGTAAATGCACGGTACCATGGTGAGTACCCTACAAAATCAACACAAGAAGTTTAATTGGCAAATGACAAA
>OMNO01033109.1:3321-15740 GCA_900303215.1 Trachyrincus scabrus | reverse complement strand
GGGGGGGCCGGGCGGGGGGGGGGGGGGGGGGGGCAGACAATAACCAAAAGGATCTATAAACAATAAAAACAAACATACCCTAATAACCTATAGCTACAAGGACTATAAGTAAGCCGACTATCTTTAATTCCCTTTACATACGTGACTTCCACACCAACCCATCTAATGCCACACCACCACTACGTGGGGTTCTACCGCTTATCAGTCCTTATGCCATTCCTGATGCTCACCCATGTTAGGCGGCAGTGTTTCAGAGGTGGGTCTCTGTCGGTTCATAGTCTGCATCTGTCTCTGCTGCTGCTGCTCTTGTCTCTCCTGGTCCAGCAGGTCCTGCAGGAGCAGAGGCTGCTCCTCCAGGAGAAGAGGCCTGTGGGCCTGGGGGAGGGGCTGGCCCTGGGGAGTGGGGCCCTGCTGCTGAGCAAAGAACAGGGCCTGATTTGGAGCCTGGGGCTGGGGTTGTGATGGCATCCCCGCCTGAGGAGGCAGAGTCTGAGGAGGGAGCAGCAGCTGGGGGGGAGCGGGCTGGGGCATATAACCCATCTGCTGCTGCTGGTAGACAGATGGTTGTCCTGGAGACGGGAGAAAGAGTTTTTTTTTTGTTTTTGATGATTTTATGTTTGTTGTTGTTTTATGAAGATGCGTTTCTCCTCCTTCCCCAGTCGTTTGACGGATCTCCTATTGTATGCTGCTGCGACCTACCTGCTGGCGAGGGGGGGATTCCGTAAGGAGCAGTGCCCCCAGACGCTGCATGTTCCTGGGCTTGGACACCAGGTAGACTCCCTACTCCGGCTCCAGTAGCCTGCAGAGAACCAGGCCCCTCCAACTTCTGGAAGATGGGAAAGAACATAAAGACCAATATGATCAATATGAATGGCTGATTCTCAGGGTCTTTGGAGCTGAAATTAAAACTTCTTCACCAGGTACCACGTGACACTGGAATATATTACCAAGAAAGCCTTAACGTGATAAAAATCGAGATATTATTTCATTAAACTCTTACAACAAGGGCGAAAGCGTTTTGTTATAAAGATGTCATGAGCATTGATGGACAGCTGTGTTTGTTTTGAATAAAAACAAAACAGTTTGTCTGCTGGCGACGGAGAGAGCAGCTACCTTGATGTGGGCCATGGAGGAGCCAGGCAGGGGCAGGGCTCCACGTTGGCCGGCCTGCTGAGGAGTGCCCTGGAACAGGCCTGCGGGCTCGCTGCCCGGGGCTCTGCTGGATGTCACGGCCGCAAGGGGGTTGTGGGACAGGCAATCCCTGCTGGTCTCCATCTTGATGTTGTCTTGCATGCGGTTGGTCACCAGCAACTCGGAGGCTTCCTGTTTGACCTGGCCCGGGGTGTAGGCCTGACCGTCTGGCTTCCTGGAAACTCCGGCCCCATCACCAACTTCCTCCTTCTTCTCCTTGGTGGGTGCCTTGTTGTGGGTCTCCTCCACCGGGTCACTCAGGTCCAGGTCCTCATTGAACATGTCCTTCTTGTCCTCCAGGTTCAGTTCTGGGTCGGCGTAGGCGATGAGGTCAAACTTCCCGGACAGCAGGAAGTCATCCAGGTGGAGGTCGTTGGGACCCAAATCCAGTTCCTCTTTACCTGGGGCGTTAAACAGATTGCAGTATGAAACATCTTCATGTGATTATGAAGAGGCTGGAAGGCCTAGTCTAGCAGTAGAATATGAAACATCTTCATGTGATTATGAAGTGGCTGGAAGGCCTAGACTAGCAGTAGAATATGAAACATCTTCATGTGATTATGAAGTGGCTGGAGGTCCTTGTCTATACAGCTACAAAATAGCTCTCTCAGACACACACACACACAGGGAACATGGGCCAACAGGGATGATTTCATACCATCCTCTGGGTCTAGGTTCAAGTTGAGGTCCACCAGGTCTTTGACCTCAACGTCTTCCAGGTCTTTCACCGCCGAGTCCTCTCCCTCCAGGTGCTCCTCCATCCCATCTCCACCTGGGAGCCCCGCATCGCCACCCTGAGACATGTTGCCGTGGTGACCGAGGGCCAGCGGGGTCTGATGGTGCTGGTGAGCCACCAGGCCCTGGTGTTGGTTCAGCTGATCCATGCCGCCAGACATCCCCGCCTGGATGCCCTGGCTGTGGTGGTGGTGCTGCTGCTGCTGCTCCATGGGGCTGCCCAGCGGGTAGGGCAGCCTTACACGGCTGTCTGGAGCTCGGTGCCTCAGCTCGATGAAGGGCTGGCCCATGATGTTGTGCTGCTGCAGGGGGAGGGCATGGGACAGGAAAGGCTGGGGAAGACCTGCTGAGTGGAAGCAGGTAAAGGAAAGAAATGATTCTTCAAAATATATATACGTTTTGTATACGGTGCATTTCTCAGCTTCAGTTCTAATGAAACGAAATGAAATCAGCTTTCAAGCATCTTCTACACACCTGTCATCATCATGGGGCGTGGCTGGTTAGCAGGCGCAGTGATTGGTCGGATGCCGGTGAAGTCTCCAGGCATGGGTCGTCTGATCTGGACAGGCAGGCCTTCGGGGGGGATCTGAGCAGAGCCTGGCATCGTCTGCTGGCGCAGAAACTGCTCCCCTTGAACACCCGGGAAACCAAACCTATGGGAAGAGTGCGGAGGTCCATGAGATACTTTTCCAGTTTGCCATTAATGGAGACTTGCTACACATTAGATTGTCCCAGTATTCCCTGTGCTCACCTCATGTTTTGGGGCCGGAGCCCCATGTTAGCCATGTTGGCACCCATCGCAACGGGCTGCCGAGGGTAGGGGCCCTCGTTTGTAGGGAAGGACCCCGGGGGTCTGATGGCCTGAGGTCCAGCTCGCCCCGTACCAGGGTAGGGGGGAGGAGGTCGTCCAAACATGTCAGGCTGCAACGCCGCCAGAGCCGATGGGTCCTCTTGAGGCCAGTGGCGAGGGGTGGTCTGCCCAGGTCCAGGAGGACCTTGGGGTGAGGCGGACGGAGCAGCGGGAGGCCTGGCGGGTCCCGAGGCCGGTTCCTGGAGCCCCTTCTCCTGCCGGAGGGCCGTCTTCTGCTGCTGCTGCCTCAGGAGGAGCTGGCGAAGCCTCTGACGCTGGGAAGCAGAAGCCAATTACAATGGAGAACAATAGAAAACCAAAATACTTTATACAGAGGGAGATTTGAGTACAGGGACCTTAAGAGTCCAGCACAGTCCAGTTTCCATTCCGTTTTTACCTGTCTTAGTTTCTCCTCCGAGTCACCCAGCTGAGGAACTATGCTGATTGGTCCATCCAAAGGGTTCCCGCCCAGCGACGCCATCTCATTCGCCCCCGTCTTATCCGTCTGTGAAGGCCCCGATGTCATGTGACCTTGCTCGAAGGGGTCATGCCCCGGTGTCCGACCGGGCATGTTCGAAAACCCGCCCTCGTCCGACATCCCAGGGTGCTTTGGGGTGTGAGAGCCAGGGGTTCTGGGAAATGAGTCTTGCGGCTGTAGTCTTCCGGGAGACTGTTGCAGCTAGAGGAACGTAGCATTATGAGGGAGGCAAAACAGGCAGAGAAAGTATTGGTAATGCAACATTGTTGGAGTACAATCAACATGACACGGCAAAATCTGTTTTGGTTATAAGAGTAGAGATATCTTATATATATTTTGATGGGCTTTTTTTGTGCCTTTATGGACAGGACAGTGAAGAGAGAAAGGGAAGTGGGTTGAAGAAGAGAGGGAATGACATGTAGAAATGTGACATATTATAGGATCCCTTCAAGGCATATTGCCTATGTGCATAACATGTGCATAACGTGTTGAGCCGCCCCAGATATGTTATTGTTATATAAGAGGAGCACAAACATCATAGACAATAACCAAGCAACAAAGAACGCATCATTCAATCATCATAGGTATTATGTGTGTTTCATCATTTCATAACTGATGAGTTATACTCATTAAAGAAAGTTGATTTAATATAGATATATATTTGATAAGATGACATCATTAAATATGACGGCAGAGACTATCGAAGCTTCATTCAAAAACCTTAATCGAAGCTTCAAATGTAAAAAAAAAAATGACATTCGGTACAGCCCTAGTCATATAACACATTTTATAACATTTGTATGACAGGTTTTTACCTGTTGGTGGACGTGAGGGAAGGAACCCGTGTCTCCAGAGTGGCTCTGGGACATGGGGGACAGCACTGAGCCTCCAGGCGTCCCAGGGGTCATCTGTGGCCGCGGGGTGGAGGGCTGCTGGCCATAGGGGTCGGGCGAGGGTCTGCTTCCACCAGCCCCCTGGCAGAACGGGTCTCCACTCCTCTGGCCGCCAGGGGACCGCGGGTAGCGCTCGGCTGCAGAGGGACGGGGCGTCCCGGGCATGGAGCCGTACGGGTCCAGGGCAGAGTGGGAGGGAGATGGCCTGTGATTGGCCGCCTGTTGGCCAAACTGGTCCAGCCTCAACGTGGCCTGGTTGGCCAGGTAAGACGGGTCCGAGTGGGGTCTGGGCGTGCCGGGGGTGTGGGCGTTGGAGTAAGGGTCTGGGGAGGAGCTCAGGGTGGACTGCTGAGCAAAGGGCTCTGGGATCTGGCTGTAGTCTGGTCTGGGAGTGCCCGGGGCCTGGGAGTAGGGGCTACGGTGAGGGGAGCCCAGACCCGACAGGGGGCTGGAGGGGAACATGGGGTCCTGGAGCTGGGGGGACGCAAATCCCAGCTCTGTGGGTCTGGAAGGAGGGAGAGAGGAGCGGTCGAATGAGTCCCTCCTGCCTCCACCCACAGAGACCCCGTAGGCCTCCTGCTGTGTCTGATGCTGGGGGGGCATCGGGGTCTTGAACAACCCCCCCGGGCCCATTTCAGCCATGCGGTTGTTGTTGTTACTATTATGGGATGCCCGCTGATAGGACTGTCTTCCAGAAAGGTCTGGATTGGAGCCTGAAGCGGGGCTCATCATCCTGCCCTGCTGCAGATCAGGGTTCCTGGGGGAACCTGTGAGAGGGAAGACAAGGAGAGGTCAGAGACCTGGAGCTTGGATAACCAGGGAAGGACAAGCAATTATGTGCAGGAACAATTCAAATTCAGTTATGACTGGCAAATTAGTCAACTCCAGACAGCACACAATAATCTTGCATTCCATTTTAATATCTGGTGATAAAATGGTTTGAACTAATAGTCGATTTTCTTTCTTGAACCAACATTCACCTTGCTGAGGTCCCATGGTTTTGGAGTCTGGGGAGGGACAACCGAAGGTGTCGTGGGCCGGCGAGGCACCCAGGGAGTTGGGCCGCTGGTGCTGGGGCGTCAGGGAACCCCCTTGCTGGGCAGAGGCAGGGCGAGGCGTCCCCACCATCTTGCCGTAGGGGTCCCAGGGGGAGGAGGGCCGCGAGGAGGGGGAGAACATCTGTGGGGATGGAGGGTGGGGCGAGGAAGGGTGACTCTGCGAGAACCCCGTCGGGGGCGGCGCCTGCGGCCTGAGGAAGACGTCGTCGGCCATTCCAGGGCCCTGACTCCCCTGGAGATGGTGTGGCCTGACCTGGCCCTCTTTGAAAGCCATGTGCTGGAGGGGAGAGGCGTTGCCCCTGGCCAGGGACTGCTGAGGGCTCATCATCGGGCTTCGGCTTCCAGTTTCTGGAGAAACTCCCCTGCTAAGGGGCTGGTTACCCAGCAACTGTTGCTGTTGTTGTCTCTGCTGTTGAAGCTGCTCGTTTTTTACTTGTTCCAGTTTCTGAGTGGCTTCAATCTTAGCCTGCTGTTTGCTCTGCTGTCGCATTTGCTAAGAGAGAAAAGGACAAAGAGAAAAACACAAAAGGAAAGACAGCGGAAGAGACGTTTAGAGGTGCCGAGGCAGAGAAAGTAAGAGACAGAGAGACAGAGGAGAAAAAGCAACATTGAGAGAGACGGGGAGGGGTCATCAAAGAGGAAAAGGGAGAAAAAAACAGACCAGAAAAGAATAGACAAGATAGAATATAAGAGTGTAATGTCAGATTAGTAGTTCCTCTTCAGTGGTCAAGTCAGTTTCAATACAGGATGATATGGTAGCTAATAATGCTCTCTCTCCCTCTCTCTCTCGCTGTGTGTAATGAGTGGTGGAGCTAAGACATGCAGGGGAAAGTAGACACACAATCACAACAATAACACTTTCCTAAACCAGGAAAAGGCTTTTCTTTAAATTATTTTTAAACGGAAAACGTTAAAATAGCATTCTGTTCAAATAGTATACAGTGCATGCTCACTGGTTTTCCACTTTCTCACTCTCTCTATCTCTCCCCATCAGTCTACCCCTAAAAGCTAGCAAGCTTAGCACCGTTAGCTTTCCTAGTAAACTCATCTCAATTAGCCACATGCTACTTGTAGCCACAAGCTAGCTACACACATCAAACCAGCGGGGTGGTGCAAGGTAGCACCATCTCCAGTAAAACACATGTTACTGTAATTTGGCGTATCTGATTGGCTCAAATTAGACCCAAGTGACCTCACTTCCCAAGTGTGATGACGACATGATGACATCACTTGGTACCATTTTGGACCAATCAGAAACATCCATCACAATACATGTGTTTTGATTTTAGTGTTCGCTTACTTACTTATTTATTTGCAAATCTAAATGTAGGAGTATCGTGGGAATATAATCAAAACATTGTGCAAATTGGCTGGTGACGGTTTGAACATGCTACCATCCAGAGTGTTGCGAGTTTTGTTTGAACACATAACAAAATCAGCTTGGTGACAAGCTGTGGCCATGGGTCGCCAGATCTGGGCTTAATACCGCCTCAACACGGGAGAGCATTCTGGAAATCCAGAGCACATTTACTTCTATCTTACAACTAGCACTGGAGATGTCAAGAGGATATGTTGTGAAGGTAATCATGTTAAGTCGAATATTCTATTTAATTCAATATAGAAATGTATTTTCGCCCAGAAATGATGGCCACAGCCAGCCCTGGCTCAATTCATCTGAAATCCTCTTTTTGCCTGAAGCGTTTGGGTGAGTCTGTCTGGAGGTAAAAGATTGGCACTCCCTGTCTCAACTTAACACCTTCACCATCTGCAGCTGAATATTATTCTCCACTATCATCACACAGGGTTTGAACACAACAACGACAACAACAGGTCTGACACACTACACTGAAACCACAATACACACAAATGAATCAAAATCCT
Organism: Trachyrincus scabrus; assembly: GCA_900303215.1. NCBI lineage: Eukaryota > Metazoa > Chordata > Actinopteri > Gadiformes > Macrouridae > Trachyrincus > Trachyrincus scabrus. The sequence continues at coordinate 8,654 of OMNO01033109.1, read as the reverse complement.
CTCATCAGCTTTACATATTAGTTGACGACAATAGCACATAATTTATTGCATCACATTATCTAAAACACACGTAATTTTGTTAATATATAACCAATTGCATCTCTTTTGACAAGATTTTTTTAAACAATACAATATTAAAGAAATGTATATTAGTTATATTAGTTTTAGGTATGGTAGTTACTGTAGACGGAGTACTGATAGGCTAACAGCTACACCTAACTTCTAAAAAGGTTGAATCACTATTCCATTCTAAGCTACATTTTAGACTCCTCAGACAAGCTCAATCAAATACAGAACAGGGGATTCCAGAGTGTCTAAATCAAGCCAGAGCTAGAGGGATTGCCTTGAGATCTTACCAGAGCCTCTTTGCCACTTCCTGCTACAGATGCCTGGTAGGGACAATCTTTATCTGTTGGTGATTTTAGGGCTTTGGTTTTGATGAGATTTTCCTGCCTCTTCATACCGGCTCCCCAAGTGTCATTAACCTCTCCCTTTTCAATGACAATTCACAGTTAGAAATATTAGTTTCAATGACTCACCAGGCATGCACATCTCAACAATAACCCATACCAGAAGTGTTAACAAATAGCACATTGATTATTAGGATTACAAACTTGATCATTAGCCAATTATCGTATGTAGAACTTCATGCTCCCCGGTCAAATTGCTTCTAGTCCCCATTTATCTATTGATCCATGGATCTTTCCATCTGTCTGTGTCTAGTATTCCCCTGGCATGCGTTCTAATGGTAATTCATGGTAATTAATGGTAATTAATCAGGGTGGGAGGTTAACACCAGAAGGTCAGTGACTTGATGGTAGTAGATACATCTGTATGTCAATAGAATGGATGATTATGTTGATCTGCAACATCCATACGTCATGTCTTGGACTCTCATGAAGGCTTGAGATATCATAATAATAATAATAATAATAAAAACACTGGTATACTGATTACACATCAACTATCAAAACAATATTTGTATCTTTTGCTATCGTTTATGCCTATGGTTTTGTTGCCATGGTGACCTGGTCACCAGCAAGCAGTCAGGTGAGCCTGGGACCATTATCATCATCATCAGTGTTCCCAGCACTGGATTCACCCATGAGCCCAACAATCCACCTTAAAGTAGGCAAAATACCCACGGTCCATGTGTTCCCAGAACGTATTGCTTTCTGGTGTCAACCACTCACCCTGACGCTACAGATGGAGGTGAGGATTTTATATCAACAAAAGACACACACGCACATACGCACGCACATACACACACACACATGCACACTCCCATCTCACCTGTCTGAGCTTCCATTCCTGTTCCTGCTCAGACTCTCTGGGCCTGAGCGGGTCTCTGAAGCCCATCTCGGTGTCCATGGTGACGGGGTCATAGGGGTCCTGGACCACTGGCGGCTGCGGCTGCTGCTGCTGCTGCTGCTGCTGCGGCTGCTGCTGCTGCTGCTGCTGCTGCTGAACGTGCTGCCGCTTCAGAGAGTCATTGGACTGCTGGACCTTGTTGATGCGCTGGGCCGCACGGTTGTCCCGCGCTTTTTGCTATCGAGGGAAAGAGAGAGACATAGAGAGAGAGAGAGAGAGAGAGAGAGAGAGAGAGCGAGAGAGAGAGAGAGAGAGAGTGAGCAAGAGAGACAGAGAGAGAGAGAGAGAGAGAGAGAGAGAGAGAGAGAGAGAGAGAGAGAGAGAGAGAGCGAGAGAGAGAGACAGAGAGAGAGAGAGAGAGAGAGAGCGAGCGAGCGAGAGTAAGTGAGAGAGACAGAGAGAGAGACAGAAAGAGGAGACAGAGAGAAAGACAGAGAGAAAAAGAGAGGCAGAGACAGAGAGAAAGAGAAGGTAGGACATATAGGACAGATATGATGTAGGATATGTAATAACAGTTTTACTCAAGAGTGTTTCTATTAAGTCTTCTATTTAGATTCCAAGGAGGACAGAATACAACAGAACTCACAACATAGGGGGCTCTGTCCTGGGAGCTTGCTTTTCTCCAAAGCTTAGCAATCTGCTTCACTCTCGTAGACCAGTCTGTCACACAAAAGACAACGGAGTGTGTATTACCATTTTGCATTCATTAATATGTGTGCATAGTTACTAGTGTGTGTGTGTGTGTATGAATGTATATGGTGTGTGTGTGTGTGTGTGTGTGTGTGTGTGAGTGTGAGTGTGTGTGTGTGTGAGCGTGTGTGTGTGTGTGTGTGTGTGTGTGTGTACCTGGATGCTGCTCCTTCAGGTCAGGGTAGTTTATGTTGCTGTAAAGCACCGGGGCGACGGTGGCCATGTCCCCCAGAACCTCCTCCTTCTCCCACTTCAGAGTGCTCTTCTGGGCCGTTGACATCCCATCATGCTCCGCTTCCCCCGCAGGTGAACCGCTGGGGGCGGGGCCTACCTGACCCTGAACCTGACCCGGACCCCAGGGGCCAATCACGTCCCCTCCCAGCTGGCTCATCTTCCTGTCCCTGGAGGAAGAAGGGAGGGAACGGGGCATTTTAATAGAAGGTCTATATTTGTTTTGTGTTGGGTATCAAAAAAGTGTAATAATTATAATTACTCTGTTATATATATTACATTGTTAATTTTCACAGTACTATATTTACACAGTACTTATACTCATGTTTACACTACAAGCCAAGAAACACCACAGTTGAGCTTTAGTATTATTGTACTAATGTAGCACATAGTGCTATGCTAATGTGTTAGCATAGCAGTTGATGGTACACTAGTGCTACACTAGCATAATCCTAGAGTCACCAGGAGCAGCTCTAGTAACTGTATTGTCATACTGGTTAGTTACCTGTTGTCGGGGAGAGGCATCCTGAAGTTGGCTTGGCCCTGTGCTCCGGCCAAGCTCGGCATCATGGGAGTTGTAGGAAAGTGAGTACCGGCTCCGGTGAGACCGTTCATCACTGGAAGACGAGGAATCATCCCTGCTGCTGATGGAGAAAAAGACAGACAGTGTGGGTGAACACATAAGGAATGAGTGTGTGTGTGTGTGTGTGTGTGTGTGTGTGTGTGTGCGCGTGCGTGCGTGTGGTACCTGTGGGGTTCGGCAGGGCCTTGAGTCCCATAGGGCCATGGATGTGGTGGCTGTGGTCTAGCGGACCGGTACTGCTGACGTTGGTACCGATGCTGGTGGATGTGCTGCTACTGGGACTGAGGACAGCGGTGAACAGGTCCTCTACATCCTTACCCCCCAGCTCTGTAGGGGAAAACACACAGTTAAGACACGGCGGTTTATCACTGCGTGTGAAATAGTGTCCGGTACTGTGTTAGTTAGACGAACCAGGACTGCCTTAAGTTCCGCTTTCGCATGGCATCAAGAAAAGATTTGAGTTCTTCCGAGATGAACTAGTTTATTCTTATCTAAGTTATGAGAGGAGAATTAGAGTATATAGATGTAGTTCTGGGTACCTGGGATTCTGTACAGCCTGCTGAGAATGGCTCCTGTGGAAATCAGAACAAAGCAATAATCGTATCACGACCAAACTCGTTTAGACACAATAACTAAATACATGCACACATACACATACTTGCACATATACATTTACACATTCACATGCATGCAGGCATGGTTCAACTCACCGTCAGACACCATCTTGTCCAGCTCTGGGCTGAGGATGGAATCCAGGTGCTCGTCCTGTCCCACTCTATGGCCACGCCCACTACTTCCTGCTGGGTCAGAGGTTAACGAGGGGTCATCCGTCATCGGGCCAATGTCCAGGCCGGCTGAGAAAAGAGAAGGGAAAAAAATGGGGAACAATGGAAGAAAAGTTTAAAACGAGAAAATTAAGAAAATGTTAAAATGATCTGGAGAAGAAGAAGAAGAAGAGATGCAGGAGTTTACTGGAAGACCAGAAGAAGAAAGCAGAAGTTATCTGGAGGACTAGAAGAAAGCAGTGGTTAGGTGGAGGACCAGAAGAAGAAAGCACTAACTATCTGGAGGACTAGAAGAAGAAGCCAGGAGTTAGAAAAGAAGAACCAGAGCCCTGAATAAACAGAGTGAAGCAAATGCTGGTCTTAGCTCCACAGCTGCTGCTTTCACCACGACTACGGTATCAACTCTGTATAGCGAGAGAGCTCTGGTATCACATAATACGGCAGAGAGTTAGAAGAAGTCCAGCAGGGGGGATGGGTGTTCTTACCAAATGGAGAGGGGGAACGTGCCCCCTGGAAGTGACACATATCAAGACCTACAAAACAAAACAGAGCTACAGTTTACACACTCGCATACACACACATAGGGCTGCAGTATCCCGGGATCCTGTAGTTGTTGAAATGATGCTGTGATTTCAAAACCAACCCAACAAACCAAAGATAATGTCACATGGCAGTGAATGATCATGACATGATGTTCTGTGGTCAAGTTGAGAGCAGATATTAGGTGTGGGTGGGGGAAGAAAAATAAATTGAGTATCGGGATTCTTTGCTTCCACAATACTTGTATCATCAGGTTGACTGAAAAGTATATTGAAAAGAAAATGTAAGAAAACGTCAGTGGTACAGAGGTCCTACAGAGGGCGCTATAGTGTGTGCCTACAGTGGATTTGCATCAACTGTGTTCTGTTCTGTTAAGCAAAGTTCATTTAAAAAGCAATGGCAGACACCGACGGACCAGGTTAAACGACACAAAAGATAAAATAGCACAAAATAAATCGTAATATCGTATCGCAATTTTTACAGAATCGCAATACATATTGTATCGCCACTCAAAAGTCGTTGTAATATCGTATCGTGAGGTCCCTGCCGATTCCTGTCCCCAGTAGATGTACATGCAACTTTAAATTGAGGTTAGTGATTGATTGTGTGTAATTTGAGCAGAGCGCGTGTGTACCTGTGTGTCCAGTGGCCAGTATGTGGGGGTCAGTGTTGAGGACGCCAGAAAGATCCACTAGCACATCCTTTGACATGGCTGGATGACGAAACACATACACACACATGCCACACATAACATAAAAAGCACAACAGCGACAACAAATACAAACACACAAATAAGATTAACAAATGGACAGTGGAGTTCAAAAATAAGAACGAAAACATGAAAGATGCTTTGTCATTTCTGGTTGGGTGAACTTTTCGCATGATCCCGGAGATCACATCAAACGTCGCCATGGGGACAGATGTGAAGGGAACATTCTTACTTACACAGAGGCACCTGCTTCCTGCTCGGAATGGTTGCCATGGCGCTCGCGGTTGCGTTGGCAGGGGCGTGCTCCAGTGAACTAGGGGCAGGCACTTTGGTCTCTGCTTTTGATTGGTCGTGACAAGCGGCTACAGCGATGTCCTGCTGCTTGCTCTTGTCCAGCAAGTCCCGCCCAAAAAAGGCTTCCTGG
>OMNO01032983.1:8232-18978 GCA_900303215.1 Trachyrincus scabrus | reverse complement strand
GAGGGAGGGATAGGGGAGAGAGAGGGAGGGGAAGAGAGAGAGAGAAAGAGAGGAGAAGAGATGGGGAGGGAGAGAGAGAAGAGAGCGAGGGAGGCAGGGAGAAAGAGAAGAGAGATGGAGAGAGAGAGAGAGACACAGAGAGAGCGAGAGAGAGAGAGACACAGAGAGAGCGAGAGAGAGAGAGACACAGAGAGAGCGAGAGAGAGAGAGACACAGAGAGCGAGGTTAGAAGAAGAGGGAGGTTAGAAGAAGAGAGAGGTGGGGGCCCGGCTACTTCCTGAATAGGGGGCCCGGCGGTGCCCTCGCACCATCACCCCACCACCGACCAGGGCGTCTTTTTTTAGCATTGCATCTGAAAAATCCTGCTGAATATATTTAGCACCATTCAACCGCGCGCTTTTATGTTGAAGGCATTTTTCGGCCCATTCATTCATATGATGAAAGAGACATCGGGGTGGGAGCAGGCGGAGGAGGAGGTGGATGTGTTCTAATTATGACCTGATTAGGACGGGGCGGGGGTTGTGCAAACTGTGTTTTAGAGGTTAGACACTGTGGGACTAATTAAGCGGCGCTGTTCAGAACAGAAGTAAGTAAGCAAGGATTTGATCTGAAGTACGGTGTGGTAGTGTGTGATATTCTGAGGGTCGTGTTGTGAAACTGTCTTTCGTCCTAACTGCCATAAGGAAAGGTCCTGAAGTTTCCTTCTACTATCTGCACTGACAACAGTCAGCTTGGGAGCCAGATGGTGAGTGACTGATAAAGACAATGATTTGGGTCAGATGATGATGGTGTACATCAAGCAAGTAAAGGGGAGCAGGATATTTAGGGCGTTCCAGCCGACTCTCAGACAAAAGGTCCTGGGTTCGGTCCCCTATGTCCACAATCTATCTTTCACCTTGAGCAAGATGCCCGAACCCCTACCTGCTCTATAATTACATGAATCTCTATTCTCTGTAAGTGGCTTTGGATGAAAGTGCTTGAATGGTCCAAATAGTAAATAAAATACATGTAACGTGACACTGTATTTTGCAGTGCCGTGGCAGTACAAACCAAAGGGCAGGCGCTAGTTATCAAATAGTTTTTCAACCGATAGCATGGGCCAATACCTGTTGCTGCTGTTCCAAGAGAAATATGACCTGTAGTGTCCAGGCAACTGCAGGTCAAAACCAGCTAAAGCCTATTTCAAACAGAAACTCTGAAAGGTTCTGGGTTCGATCCCAGCTAAAACGCAAACCTTTCTCTACTTCAAACATTAGGGTGACCCCCATCCGAAAGGTTCTGGGTTCAATCCCAGCTGGGTTTGACCGAGCTAAAATGCAAACCTTTTTTGTCTGGTAAAGTCTATTAGAAATTACAGTTGGAAATGACATCCGAAAGGTTCAATTCTTGTTGAAAATGTATTCAACAGTTTGCATCTGTTTGTGTGTGATGCTGTATACTATCTCTGTATCCATCTACACATCAATCCATTGATCCTGATCCATCCATTGATCCCTTGACCATTCAGCCAACATCCATTCACCCATTCCTCCATCATTTATCCATCCATCCACCCATCCATCCCTCCATCGACCACAAGCTGCATGTTTTAAATGGTCTCACGATGCTAACAGCTGCTGTCTTCTCCTATACCTCAGGTGATTCTCCATCTATGTTGACATTTGACATCTCCAAGGAGGGCAGCAGCTCCTCTGTGGTGGAACAGGCCAACGTTTGGATCTTCCTCAAGCTAGCGCGGGGGAACCGGGCCAAGGGAAAGGTCACCCTCCAGCTGCTCCAGAGGCCCCAGCAGGGTGCCACTGGCGCCGCCGACCCCAAGCAGGAAGTGAAGGAGATACCGGTCTCCGAGAAGGTCGTGGACACCCGGCGCAGCGGATGGCACACGCTCCCCATGCCACGCACTGTCCAGGCGCTGCTGGATGGCGGCGACAGCGTGCTCCACCTGCGTGTGTTCTGCCCGCTGTGCGCCGAGGCCGGGGCCACGCCCCTCCTCGCGCCGGCAGACGGCGAGCATGCCAGAGAGCGTGAGCAGTCCCACCGGCCCTTCCTGATGGTGGTGCTGCGGGAGACGGAGGAGCCCAGCCACCGGCGGGACAAGCGAGGCCTGGAATGCGACAGCACCACGAGCCTGTGCTGCAAGCGGCAGTTCTACGTCAACTTCAAGAACATCGGCTGGAACGACTGGATTATCGCCCCGCCTGGTTACCACGCCAACTACTGCGAGGGCGACTGCCCGAGTCACGCGACGTCCATCACGGGCTCCTCGCTGTCCTTCCACTCCACCGTGATCAGCCACTACCGCATGCGGGGCTACAGCCCCTTCCAGAACATCAAGTCCTGCTGCGTGCCCACGCGACTACGGCCCATGTCCATGCTCTACTACAACGAGGAGCAGAAGATCATCAAGAAGGACATCCAGAACATGATCGTGGACGAGTGTGGCTGCTCCTAAGAGCTTCACTTCACTGCGGACGGACGCTTGCATCCTAAGCGACTTACAAATGACATACGAAGTGAATTCAGATACATGAAGGAGCAGGTTGAGGGTCAGGCATCTTTGCTCAAGGATGCTTAAAGGGTCGTCTGTGGACATTGGGAATTGAACAGAGTGCGGGAGTTGTTTCGGCCGGGAGTTGAACACCCTAGCAACTATCACTATCCTGCCCAGTTTTCTTAAAAACTTTTAGATAAGTGAGGACAGCGGACAATATCGCCATTCCCACGCAGAAATAGAAGTGTTGTTCTTCTGCTTACTGGCGGCCTATGCAGGGAGTCGAGCCTAAAGCGCCTGCCAGAACAGCTTGGTCCTCATTGATAAAAAAAAAATATCTATTTTTGTTTAGTTATGAATGAATGCGTGGTCATTCACATGCGATGCCGTTCCCATGCGATGCCGTTCCCATGCGATGTCGCTCCCATGCGATGTCGTGCCCATGTGACACCATTCCCATGCGATGGGACTCGCTGCACTGCATTGAGAATGCATGAAAGACTGGATAATTCTATGCAACACAAGTGTTGATCTTTTTCTTTGTGTTTGGGTCATTTTTATCGTTTTGTACGTAATGCTTTTACAGTGCGTTGGAGGAATCCTTTTTTGATACATAGTGTTTTGGAAGGTTAAACTAAGTGTATAACATCTCTGTTGGTAAGAGATACTTGACAGAAGTATGTATGATCAGCTATTGGAGCCAAACACCCAACAAAACATGAATTTGTGTTTTTTTGATGTTTTATAATTTATTTACTGTCCATTAAACATTTTCATATGGTTCGCCCATGATGTCAAGTAATACTAGACAGATTCTCACACAACCGAAACCTGTTTCAACTTTTCACAGACACGATTTAGTATTTCCATCAACGCACAATGACAGACGCAAGTCTTTACTGGCATGAACGTTTAAAAGAATAAAGCAAAAAAAAACTACAGTAAAAAGATGTGAATGTCTCTTATGTCTCTAACTTCTCTTATTTGTGGTTAGAATACTCATAACAATTAAGATTAAAGCTTTTGCTGAATCCATCTGTGCATCTAACAGAGGTTCTGTGCTATACACACAGAAGGTCCCTGGGTTACCTCGGTTCTATGAATGAAGGGCATGGGTTACCTCGGTTCTATGAATGAAGGCCATGGGTTACTTGGCATAAGCGAATGTGCGCGTGGACAGGCAGACACATTCATAGCTGACGACACATTTATTGATTTGCCATACCGTCTACGTGACAGTTCCACCTTTTGGCGAGGCTTACCAATATGTTGACCGAGAGAAGTTTCATTTTCACAGTTTTTACAATTACTCTCTAATGGAGCAAATGCTTGTCTTTTCCTAGATTTGCTTCAGTAAGAGGTTAGAGTATGTCCCCAATGTGGTTATTTTCTTTCCACTAACACTTGGCCACTGATGGTCAAGGAACGGATCAGTGATGATCAATGCAAGGACACTTCATTATCAATAATGGAGCGTTGACTGGAGGAGGATGATCGCTTCATGGAAGACAGAGACTCTTGTCTCCAGGTGATCTGTCACTGCGAGGTCACACAGGCTTTCCACACTCGTACAAAAGGAGAGAGAGACACAGAGAAAGAGAGAGAGAGAAAGAGAGAGAGAGAGAGAGAGAGAGAGAGAGAGAGGGAGAAACCTAACCGCCAGCTCTTTGTCCGGGGGTAAAAACTGGAGCAGGACTGTACAGACTGAACGGCTCTTGTTTTTTTTTTCTTTCTTCGAGTTCTGTCCTCTTTTCCCCTCTCTTTTTCTCCTGTTTTCCACTCTTTTCCTCGTAACGTGTTGACGGGGATATGAACTCTCATCCTCATCCTCATCCTCCTGGCCGGACGGAGGCCGAGAAGAGACGAACTGACGACCCGACAACGTTCTCTCTCTCAACCGACGTTCTGTTCGATCACTGGACCTACGAAGGAACTGAATGAATGAACACAAAGACAGAGTAGATGCATGGCAGAACTCGGTTTGGAGTAACTATATTAATAAAGGATAACAATACAACACTGTTGTTAAAAGGGAACCGTTTGGCTATTTTTTAATATAAGGGAGCACTGGTATGTTTTGAATCTTCTCTTCTTCAGACATTTCGTGAGATCGCCACGCAAAGAAAGATGTTTTCTCCTTCTCAACGTCTCTCGTACAAGCGGAAACGGTTGTACCCCTACCTGACCCTTTACGGCCCGTCTCTTCATTCATGATTCACCTACATTACACATTTCTTGTCAGTGAACTAGGGTGAACTTTCCCATTAGGCAACTTTCCCAACAGCCTGGGTTTATTACAGGTCTTTTCTCAAGCCCACACACTATGCAAACAGGGAAGAGGGGGGCAAAGAGTCTATTATCTAATGGGAATGATTAAGTCAATAAGGAAGGGATTTGCAGTCAAAGTACATGACCCTTGTTGATGAGTAGAATGACCAGAGTGTGGGAACTGGCTGCCTGGTTTCAGCAGAGAATAACACCCGGGAAATAACACCCGGGAAAGTAACCGGGGTAATATTTGCAAAGTAGAAATGACATGGGTTTACAACCTTAAAAACTATGTCATTATGAATTAATTGTTAAAGAATAAAGAATGACACGCGACGTATTCTTCTCATCTAGAGAATAATGATGATATAATATAAGTCTAATGAGATTGAGACATAATAATAATGAGACAAACAAAACAATACAGACATCACCACTGAGTGATCAACAAATTAATGATGGATTGTTAAAACAAATCAACAAAATGCTAACTCAGAGACAGTGCTGTTACTGGGGATGGTGAAGCACAGGTTAGTGCAAACAAGAAACCTGCTGCAAACAGAACAAACTTTTTCCTAACACCCTTACATACAGAGTGTTACTGTGTACTACTGTGTCATGCCAGAGCTACTGTTTCCTGATTCCCATGGTTTTACACTTTATTGCAACAAACAAAAAAGATATCACATATTTTCTCTGTTTTTTTATTGTATTTTCATGATTACTTTGGTTTTGATTGCTTCTCAACTGCTGTGGTGTATCATTTATTTCTCCATTCTCATTCACTCTTTTTACAGAACCCAGGCAGACCGAGTTGGCTTTCTGTCATTTCTTAGCATTAAAGCTTTGGTATAAGGGTTATTAGGATGCATTTTAGACGTTTTATCCAGACACCTCGTCAGTGTTTCTTATAAATAGACTGCAGAGCCCTTCGAAAAGAGGAGACTGTGGGCAGCGGCCAGATGATCTGTAGATCTGTAGAGTGTTGACGAATATGTGATCAAACCATGTGACACATCTGAGCAGACCCTGACACCACGTAACTACCGCTTTGAATGTACGCTTTTTGTGAAACCCAAAAGAATTGACTCAGTTACTTCTGCTTTAAAGTAAAAAGTAAAGTGTGCCTATTTAAATAGCTGTTATGGCGGCCGTGATGGCCAAGGTTGTTATAACAATAATTATTATTATTATTATTAATGTAATTTAAATAGCACAATTCTCGGTTCTTGATGGAAGGTTGGGCTTGTTTTAGGGGTAGTTATAGTGGTGATGGCGGTTAGGCTGGTTATATGGGTGGTTAAAGTGGTTGTGGTGGGTTATTGATGCTGATCTATAGGTTGGTTGTATACGGGTAGTTATAGTGGCATAGGATGATTATAGGGGTAGTTATGGTGGTTGCGATGTTTACGGTGGCTTTGAATGATTTTTTTATTGATATTATGATTTTAATGGAAGGCTGGGCCGGTTGTAGGGGTTGTGGTGGTTTTAAAAAGGTGGCTAAATTGGATGATGGGGTAGTGATGGTGGTTGGGGTGTTTTCGTGGGGATGTTGGGTTGGTTGTATCGAATAACAATCCAGCCTAATCATTTACTTAAAAAAAAAAAACTGCCATTCAAAGTTATATGAAGCAATTTTTAGTAGTAGTAGTTTCTAATAGTAACAATTCAGTGGTACCCCCGTCAGATGAAAGTGTTCCTTAGAACCAGTAAAATATTAAAGACAGTCGGTCCAATATTCACACGATTAGTTTACTTTGGTTTTAACACTCGGTCCACTCGCTCATGTCCAGACGCCCACACAATGAGCCTCTCCACACCTCTCCATCAGCTATTAGTCATGCCTGGCAGCTGAGGGAGAGAGGAGAGGAGCAGAGAGAGAGAGAGAGAGAGAGAGAGAGAGAGAGAGGTGATGTAGAGATGGAGAGAGAGGAGTAGAAATGGAGGAAGAGGAGTGGAGAGAGAGAGAAGGGAGGGGGGTAGAAATGGAGAAAGAGTGAGGTAGAGAGAGAGATAGAGAGAAAGAGGGAGGGAGAGAGAGAGAGGAGAGGGAGAGAGAAGGAGGGAGATTCCACGAATCCTCCACCCCCTCCTCAGTGGCTCTCCTCTTGGTTCCCCAGCCTGGAGCGGGGGAGGAGAGAGAGGAGGAGGGAGAGGAAGAGGGGAAGGGAGAGGAGGAGGTGGAGGGGAAGGGAGAGAAGAAGCAGGAGATGGGGGGGGTCTGAGTCAGAGCTGAAGTCACGGAGGTGGGAAGTTGTAAAACGTGACGGTAGGTGGACGCAGATGAACCTTCTAAATTTACACCGGCTTGACAAGAACTCGCCAACGCCGCACCAGTGCTTAGCTACGGCCTCCTGGTGTGATGTCTTAATGTATTTCAGAGGAAATAAAAATAAAATGCCCTACAAGGACTTCTCTGTTTACTCGTCATCGCTACTTGGCTCGCAGCCTCGTTTCATTTTTGTGGCATCCATACAACCGACGTTTCTACAGGGCTCCAACTGCTCCAAAATCTAGTAAAAACTACTGTCTGTTACATAATCGTAATCAATGAGTCTTGTCAAAAAATGTTTTAGCGCAAAGTATATTATGTAATTATGGTCAAGTCTATTAAATCTAAGTATTTCTGTTAAGGCCTTTTTCACAATTACAGTCTCAATGGGCTTCACAAGCCCAGATTCAGTTGGGTTAGACTGAATCTGAAGCTGAAGGACTCTCAGTGGAAAGATTCTTGGTCCGATTACCTGTTGCATCTATTGACCACAGAACGAAACATGGAAGCAGTACAAATAGTAAGCTCAATAATTTCCTTTAGGAAGCTAATAATACTTTTACTGGCGATTGGACCTTTCTAGTAGTTGAGAGTACGTGGGTGTGGAGTGGCGGTATATCAACCATGCCAGCCAATGAAATCTTAAAGACACGTGGTGCTTTGTTACATAGGATCAAAGCAAGTTATTGTCTTGGATGCTCAGTTCACAGCCGACTCCCTGAAGCTTGCGTCCTATTACATAATGTTTGCTAATCTGTTGTCTTTCTTTTAATAGCTTCCAGCTTGGAAAGCCTTTGTGTTAAGGAATTGAAGCATGCCCCCATAACTTTAGTCTTCTAACATGACAGTTCATTAGAACACAATAGCAGAAAGCACAAACATTTTAATACATATTTATTATTACATATTTATATATGTGTTTTGGCCAATTCTCTAATAGTACATTAGGTGTGCAGTAAGTGTTAATCATTAAGGGGCAAGAGATAGTGGTGGACCGAAATCAAACCTTGTTCTAGAAAACTTTTGAAGTCAACCTAAGGTTACTACAGACAATATATACACTTCAGTAGCTGCTTGTTTTCTGTATTAAAGCAATCAGTGAGTATTTGTGTTGTTTTTTGAAGGGGCTGTTAGGGTTATCGGGCTTGTCTCCCTTCCCTCCCATGAGAAAAGACATGAGACCGAGAACACAGCCTTGTTGTACACCGCATTTAAATGTACTGATAAACCATACATACCTTACATTTCTCCCTGGTATATATTTTTTTAATACAATTGTACATTAACTTGAATAAGACCCAAATAAGACCTGAATCTATCAAATCTACTTTCTTAATTCAGAGCACAGAGCCTTAGTTCTTCATGTGTTGTCTATGAACAAGTAAAACTGAAATATCTAAATACATTCCCTATCTCCATCGACAACAGGAGGATCCATTGAATTGCCCTTAGAACTGATTCTAATTCCTCAATTCACACAGAAATATTCTTCTTTCTGCTGCTCTCTAGTGGAACTCCACAATATAACATTCACAACGACAAATGAAACTTAACACACTGATGGAAAGTACTAAAAAATGGAGATAATCAACATGTTTTCATCCTAAAGCCCTGAAACACATCTGCACTAAACTAGGTAATGAATTTTTTTTCAATGGTGCATCAAAAGTGTTGCATATCTTAGTGATTAATTCATTATTCTGTATAAAATCAACGTTTTCACAGGGATGTATGTGGTTAGATAAATTGTAATCAAGATCGGAAGACTTAAAGAAGACTTAATTTAACATTAAAAACAAGTTGGAACATTCATATTCTGAGCACGGCTGTATCTGGTCAGTAGTTTGACCTGAATAATAGAGGTTAATTAGGCCAGAATATGTCATTTTAATGAATAATCAGGCTACACTATGGATCTAGGTTCTGGGCTCCGTGTTGGAATGCATGAATGAAGAACGGGCGAAGAAACGAACATACAGTCCACTGTCCAGGGACAGAAACACACAGAATTCTGATGAGCAGAATTCCCAGAGAATGACCCAATGGAGACCTTCAAAGAGAGTGGATGATGAGTCATAGTGGGGTATTTAAAAAGCATCAAGCCAATCTATCCAGAGAGGGACAATCACCAAACTCTCGGGGCCCGGGGCCTCTCCAAGGGAACGGGGTCAGCAAAGCACGAAGCCAGATGGATCCAGTCAGCAATCAGCGCATAAATCTGGTGGTGGTGGAAGTGCTGAAACCTACGGCTTTAAATAAACAAAGTCTCCGCCTTTGAGGTGGGCACACGGGCCCTGGGGGCCGCTGGGTTGTGGGTCGACGGGGCTGTGGGGGGCACCGCACAGGGCAGGACCTTGTGCTAAGTCAAGCGCCAGTGTAGCGCACAGCGGCGGCTTTTCTCGCTGCGCTAGCTGACCTAGCAGCCCATGTCCTGGGCTCTAAATAGGCCAACCAACTCTTCTTTTCTAATTAGGCAACAAAACCAGGGGGGACCGGCCAACCTAATGTTCTCTAGCTGTGTTTATTTACTCCGGGATGAAGCTTAGTTCAGCAGGGGGCTTTTTGGGGGGAATGCTAGGCAATAGCTTTAATAGGTCAAACGAGAATATGAACCATGGGTCGGCCTATTCATATGCTTTTTTTTAACCATTTTCTATTAAGTCATTTAGCAGATGTTGTTATCCAAAGCGACTGAATTCAGATACATGTTAATAAAGAGCAGGTAGGAGGTTGGTATCTTGCTGAAGGAAGTCTACAGGTAGACTGTGCATTTCGGCTGAGAGTCAAACACCCACTACACTATCCTGCCCCTATATTACATAATAAAATGTGATGAATGCTATCATACACGGCCAGTTTGATTCAAGTCATGTTGCTCCTTGACTTGAATCAAACGCCAGGGTTGGCGCTAACCCTGCTGTATTCAAACTTTTATCATATTCATAGGATTTGATACAGTCACAAAACCGGTATCACGGTAACGGTACCACGATTTGGTACTGCAGTCAAGTGTCAGCCATGAGGTACAGTCTCAAATGGATTTATCAGGGTTCTGGTACAGCAACAACACATCTGGATGTTGGTTATAACATAAATGTAGTTTTTGCTCCTAAGATTTCGGTTCACTTGACATGTTAATGTGAAAAATAGTGTGTGGGTTTTCAAATATAGGCCTTCATGACTGAGGATTGATTTTGTTAGATGTAATTGTACATTTTACATTGTGGGTTTTCAAACATGGCACGTTGCTTTGCATAAGTCACTATATTAAATAATTAACATTTTTCAACATGTTGGTGTTGGCAGTGTTCCTATTCTAATAACACAGCACCATTTAGACTTCACTTTGATTGTCAGAGACGTGTTTCTCTCCGCTCTCTCTCTAGACAAGATGCAGGTCAAAGTAATCAAAGTTTCAGTTGAACCAATTGGTATGCAAAGCAAAAGAACACGGGGCATTTAAGAGCACAATGGCACCTTGATTAGCAGAGACGTGTTGATCTCCTCTCTCTCTCTAGACCAGATGCAGGTCAAAGTAATCAAAGTTTCAGTTGAACCAATTTGTATGCAAAGCAAAAGTGCACAGGAAATCTAAGAGTAGAATTGTACGTCTGATGAGCGAATACGTCATTGTTTCTCCAGTCCGTTTCTAAGTTCGTTCATAAAGCATTAGAATTATACTTTATAAACGTGTATGCATGAATATAACTGATGT
>OMNO01032970.1:7714-29245 GCA_900303215.1 Trachyrincus scabrus | reverse complement strand
GACAGGGGGGGGGAAGAGATTGTTACTGGGGGTAGGCAGAAGAACATGTTAACTCTCCTCTAGTCAGAGTTACAATACCACATGGGAGGGACTCAGCCGTTTTTCCTCATCTACCACAGATACTGTCCGTCTTCATCCCCCACAGCCTTCACTACGACGTGAAAGGGTCGACGTGGTCACTGCTTGTGTCTTTGCAGCGCAAATACAAGTTAAATACATACCTTGGGACTAAGTTGATGGGCGTCTTTCTTTTCTTTGCCCATCTGTGATAGAAGTGGAAAAACAGCGGTAAAAACTGTGGTGCGGACAAAGCATGGGTTTACTTACCCACCATATTTTTGGGAAAATTAAAATAAACAAAGAAAGAAATAACTGTGATGGCCATAAACAGAAGGTGAAAAGATAACAGAGGAGGAAGCTGTAGCCTCATCTTTAGAGAATTAGTATTGTGGTTTATCTTTTAGAGACATGCATTTGAATTGTTGAAATGTTGCATGCTACGCATACATACCAAGTGTTGATTTCACCATGTACCCCCTTGGCCAACCAAATGAACTCCCTGAGTTTCAGTAGAGTTAGAAATGTCTAAGCATTTCCCGTTCACAAGCACTGTACTTAAGACGTGGCCAACTTTTGAGAAGATCAGCAGTACAGTATACATTATGAGACCCCCAGCGCAAGAATCACCACATGGTTAAAAAATATATAATTGGTCAATATTGTTCAAGAACCTCACCCTTGCTCTGTGACGACTTCTTCAGTTGCTGCAGAGTAAAAAAACAAAAAAAAACAACGGTTAGTATAATTAATTATTGAGATATATATATCCTTTCTATATCCATTAAGAATGGGAAAAAATGGGACCATTTGGTGGTAATGGAAATAAATAAAAACATACTTGTCTTTTCACTGGCAATAGGCTCCTGTGACTGTGGACCGTCTGGCTCAATTAGTGCTAGGGAAGAGAATGAAGGCGGGTCAGCTCATATGTATAATGGAAAACTCAGCTGAAGGCATCCAGGGAATAGGTGATAGCCAAACACCTACCTGGAGGGACTGGGGCAGACTGTGAGGGAGGGCCCATAGCTGGTGCCTCAGACTGGACTGGAGCCTCTCCGTTAGGATTAGAGAGTGGCGAGGACGGGGATCGGGCAACCTCTGAAGCCGGCACAGGGGCGGCAGGAACAACCGAGGCGGAGGGACTTTGTACAGGGGCAGAAGTGGGGAGTGAGGTAGCAGAGGAGGCAACGGTGGGCGTAGGAGCAACAAGAGGAGCCTGGGTGATTTTAGGCTGAACCGAGGTTGAAACAGCGGATGGAACAGAACTTGAAGCCTGGGTGGGACCCTGAGCAGGGACAGCAGTGTGTGGGGAGGGAGTTTGGAGTGGGGATGGAGAGGATACTACAGTGGTAACTTTTGAAGCAGCTCCAGTGGTCTGGGTCACTGGAGTCACTGGAGCATCAATTTGACTGACTGGGCAGGCAGAAGTAGGGGGTGAGGCTAGGTGAGACACAGACGCAGTACCAGGCACTGCAGGCCTCTCCCCGGTGCCCTGCTGTGGGTCTGATGGACCGGGCAGAGGGGCCGCAGCCTGTACTGGCTTACTTTTAACCAGGGCGGGAGAGGTAGGAGAAATGGGGCTCTTTCTCATAGTGGTTGTGGTTCCAGGACTAGAGCAGGTAGGCAGGGAGGCCAAGGGTGGCTGAAAGGGAGATGATGATGGGGCAGAAGGGCTGAGATGGGTTGGCGGCTGGCTGCCTAATGGACTGGATTTCTGACCAAGGGCTACCTGTCCTAAGTTTTCCGTTTTAGAAGTCCCAGAGTTCGTCTGTTGCGTGACAGGGAGTGTGACAGCTGGGACCGGTGAAGACATACTGGTTGCTAACTGGACCTGGCCAACAACTGTTCTAACGGGCTGAGTGTTGGATACATTAGTGCCAGAGGGCTGGGTGGAGCCTGGAGCCGGCGAGACCTGGATGTTTGTGGACACTTGGATAGGTCCTACCATGGTAACTGGCTGGGACACCACAGTGGTGTTGGGAGCCACAGGGGCACCAGGGACCTGGAAAATAGGATTGATAAATACAGGATTGGTAGTGATGAACTGGGGTGGGCGGGGGGTCTGCTGTCGAACATCCTGCGGTCTAATATTTCTGTTAGGAACGACCATTGTGGCAACCATGCCTGGTGGTGCCTGGGACGTGGGGGCAGAAGAGATTGGATTAGAGGTAACAAACACAGTAATTTGACTTGGGGAGATGGTGTTTGATGAGGCAGGTATCTGTATGACAGAATGAACACCCGTCGCAGGCTTGGGGCTAGGGCTCGGCTTAGGGCTAGGGCTCGGCTTGGAGCCGATAGCCAACAGAGGACTGCTGTGGCTAGAAGAGGCTGAATGGGGGGCTACAGCGAGGCTAACATTAGTGTTTGGGATTAGAGCAGAGCCTTGGGTAGTAGTTGCGATGATGCTCTGAGTGGGGTGGACAGCTTGAGTTAAGGTGGAGTTATTGTTAAGGCTGGGGATGGTGGTTGGATTAGTGTTGGGGTTAAAGTTAGTGCTTGCAGTTGTCTGCAAGCTAGGGCTGCTAGTAGGAACAGAGGATGCAGACTTGGGTTTAGCATCCGTTTCAACCTGGCCAGCGGTTGGAACCACAGGGCCTGGAATGTCTGAGCTCTGAGAAACACTGGGCTGTTGTCTCTCTGCAGCTGAAGGAGGCTTCAGACTCTCCTTCCCCACATCCCGGGCAGGGGCACTCTGCATGGGCCTCAGAGGCATACCGGCTGCATTTGGGTTGTCTAGAAGCTGATTGAGGGACATTGGTGGTGCATCCCTTGAAGCAGGCAAGGCCTCAGAAACAGAGTCTTGTGTGGGTGTCGTGTTTACAGGTTGCCTCTCAACGGAACATGCTTGCGGTTCTAATCCACTCTCATGGGGCGTAGGGACACGTGGACTAGCCATTCTGGGGGCAGATAACTCTCTGGAAGGCTGAGTGTGTGACATGGATTGTGGCTGAGGCATGTTTCCCTGGCCTTCCTTGGGTCCCTCAGCAGGGTTACCCTGTAAGCCAATAAAGGTGTTCTGGGCATGTTGAGCCTCAGTGCCGGCAGCCAAGGGCATGGATACCAGATTGGGGGCTACTGAGGGGTGGTTTAGCATCATGGTCTGCCCCTGAGGGTTCATCATCTGCTGCTGGTTGGGAGGACAAGGGAGAGCCATCTTTGTCCCCTTCTGCCTCCCTGGACTTGGAGTGGCTGCTTTCCGGCTAGAGGCTGGACTAGACCTTCGACTGTTGCTGGGACTGGCCCTTTTGCCCTGCCCTCCAGACTGCTTGTCCTGTTTACTACCTGGACCTGCCACTCCACTTGCAGAAGAGAATGATTGCTGTCCATTGTTACCATTATTTCCACTGACATTATTTGTGCTGCCTTGTAGGTTTAGGTTTGGTGGGGCCTGCCCTATAGCTTTCAGCGTAGTGGGGTTTAGACCCTGTTGGTCAAAGCCCCTATTCAGGTTAGGTTGCCTGGGAGGCAAGGGAATGTTGATTTTAGGGGGAAACAGCCCTGCAATGGAGGCATTAAGTCGCTCCGGGGAAAGGTTAATTTCTGACGGCTCAGTGCTAGGTGGCCGATTAGTTGGAGTGAGGGGATGATGGTATGGCCTTGGGCTTGCCCGGTTGGGGGTTTTGGGCCTGGAGCTCTGGGAGGTTGTAGGAACGTTAGGGAAGTGGATACCAGGCATGGGGCCTCCTTGTTGAGCCTGTGAGGGGAGCTGCTGTTGAGGACTGGCTCCAGGGTGCTGGGGCATGGACGATGGTAGAGGGCCCTGCTTCATCATGTGAGCAGTGGATGCTTGATTCACCATCATCTGTTGGGCTCCATTTCCAGGCTGCATCCCCAGTTCTGGGCCTCCAGGCCTGCCCTGCATCATGTGGGCTCCTCCAGGGGCATCGTCTGTTTCAGATCCTTGGGAACTTGGCCCGACATCTGGATGAGACATTCTCCGCGGTCCTCCAGCAAGCTGGACAGGGAAAAGCAAACATAGTATTCATAAGCAGTGAAAATCCCAAAATGAAAATGGACTTTTCAAAGCAGGTCCTTACCTGTGAGTTGACCCCGAGAGGCATCCCTCTAGGTTTGTCAGGTGAAGGTGGCACTCCTCCATTCCCCTGAAGGTTAATCATAACAGGCATACTTCCTTGTTGGGAAACCGGCATTCTGTGAGGGTCCCCTGGATTGACCATGCCCCTTGGAGGCAGTTGACCTCCAGGAGGAATGGACATACGGTTCTTAGCCTGTTCCTGTTGCATCTTCTGCATCATCATCTGCTGCTGCTGCTGTTGTTGGTGGTTAAATGTGGTTGTCACAATCTTATTAAACTGGGGATCTATAAATATATGTATTGTTGCACTGCACATAGAGCAGTAGAATGCTAAAACCGGATCTTTAGGAGTTTAATGTTACCTGCTGTTGAAGGTGTGGTGGTTGGGCTTGTTGTTGTTGTTGTTGTTGTTGTTGTTGCTGCTGCTGCTGCTGCAGCTGGTGAGGATGCATTTGAGGCTGGCCTTGACCAGGAGCCTGGGATACAGCCATCCCCTGTTGCCCTTGCATCTGCATTTGTTGCATCTGCTGCTGTTGCTGCATCTGTTGCTGCTGTTGCATTTGCTGCTGAATCTGCTGTTGCATTTGCTGTTGCTGCAAGTGCTGCATTTGTTGTTGTTGTTGTTGCTGCTGTTGTTGTTGTTGCTGTTGTTGTTGTTGCTGGATAAATTGCATGGGCACCTGCTGCAACACCCTCTGTTCTCCAGGTTGGGCAGTGAAGGCTAAAGAAATAGTTATGGTAAAAATATTAATAAGACAATTAACAAAAAGGATATACACTGCACTGAAATTACCAGAAAACAATTACCAGAAAACATACATGCTGAAGGAAGTTGATAGTCATCAATAAAATCAATTACCTGCAGGCCTGTTGGCAAAATCAGGGAGTTTAGGACCCGAAGTATCCATGACTAAACTGTGGTCTCCAGCCATTCCAGGTAGGTCAGAGTCCTCAAGACCAGAAGCCCCATCCAGACCACTGAGGAAGGCAAGACAAGTTGGCACAAAAATAAACATAGCAGCAGTAAATGAAAATACATTTTGTAGGGCTGTGAATAATCATGGCATGGGGTGCATGTCTTACCCAATGCTATCAACTTGCTCTCCAACCTTAGGTTTCTTCTTTCGTGGTGGCTTCTTCTTCTTGGGCTTAGCTTGGTTAGTCCCCCCGGCTCCTTGCTTTCCTCCCGGCCCAAACTGGCTGGCAGAGATATCACTCTGGAGCAGGTTGACCAGCAGTGGGCTGGTCAGCGTTACGTCCTTGTTAACAGGGAAGCCACCTGGCTGTCCCACGGCCCCCGCCATTGGCATCTGCCCTTGGAACTGTGGATTGAAGTTCATGCCATGTCCCTGGAAGTGGCCGTTGCCCACTTGCATGTGCTGAGGAGTTCCCATCATGCCCTGCTGCTGCTGTCCCTGCATATCAGGCAGCATCTGTTGGACACCCATTTCACCCGGCCCACTATTTGGGTCGCCCAGTGGATGTTGGTGTTGCTGAGCTGCCTGTTGTTGTTGTTGCTGCAACATGGCCTGTTGTTTCTGCTGCTGTAGCTGTTGCAGCTGCTGCTGAACAAGCGGATGGCCAGTAGGGAGCCTCATCTGTTGCCCATGCATACCCATCACCTGGTTAGGATTCCCAGCCATGGGAACCTGCTGCTGCTGGTTCATCTGTTGCTGTTGCTGCAATTGTTGTTGTTGTTGTAATTGCTGCTGCTGTTGCATTTGTTGCTGTTGTAACTGGTGCTGTTGCTGCTGTTGTAACTGCTGTTGCTGGAGTTGAGCCATTTGCTGTTGTTGTTGCTGTGGGGTCATATGCTGCTGCTGCTGCTGCTGCTGCTGCTGCTGCTGCTGGCCGACCTGGGCCTGGAATGGAACCATGTTCCCTGGAACATTTGGTGAGGGGCCCCGCATCATCTGGCCAGGCATGACCCCTGCCGGAACCTTACCCACAAAAGCCTGCTTGTTCCCTTGCATCTGATTGGGAACCATTTGTTCCATCATGGTGTTCTGCTGCTGTTGTTGTTGTTGTTGCTGCTGTTGTTGTTGCTGCTGTTGTTGTTGTTGTTGCTGCTGTAGCAGCATGGCCTGGTGCCCCTGGCCTCCAACCATCTGACCCTGCCCATGCATCACCCCCTGGCCTTGTTGAGGCATCATTTGCTTGGGTGGGGTCATCCCTCCTCTCTGCCCTTGACTGAGGGGCCTGGAGAGGACGGTCTGACCTCCACCCTGGCCTTGAACCATCTGGCTGGGGGAGGAGGACACGGGCTGGGCCTGATGCTGGAGGCCCATCATCTGGGTTTGGAGGCCAGGTTGCGTCTGGCCCATACTAGCTCCGGCAGCGGCACCAGGAGGTTGACCGCCTGGTACACCCATAACATTAGCTTGGGCATGAGGTGGTCCCTGCATTGTGTTGGGAGCAACGGCAGATGGCTGTGACCCTATTTGAAAAAAGGACAGAGCATTTTCCATTTACCAAGTTTTGCAAACGATGTTGATCATACGATGTTGATCATTTGTACAAAGAGTCACATCACTACAAATAATCACATTTAAATGGCAATAACCCTTTACCTTCACAAGCTTAAAAAATACTTTCCAATTGAAATCACTGTAATGAACAGTGATTAAAGGTGCAATGTGTAAGATCTGGCCAACTGTTTAATTAGTCCTCCACAAAATAGGGGGCAGCATATAACCAGAAAGCTGTGGCAGCCACCTCTATTGTAAGAAATACACAGTCCCTCCTCCTTCCCCCCAAAGGCATCATCCGAATATAGCGTAAAGCTTGCTGTTTACATTGAATCTGTGCTATGGTGTCGTGAAGTTTTTCTCCTTAAAGCGATCCGGTAATTGAGACAGCATTAGTTTTTCAGTGTACTTTTGACATGATTGACAAGAGGTTAGAATACGGACGCTGCAGTCACGGCAGTCACGACAATCGCCTCTTTAGGTACAAAGTGGTATTACGAGACAGCACGGGCCGGCACTGGGCGCTGGGCTAGCTGCTAACTTAGATAAATATCTCTGCAACACAATACATAGACGTCTTTGACATAATGTCAGAACTTTCTTCACATTCTGTTGATAATTGTAGTTCATTTTTGAATGTTTTAATCTAATCTTACACATTGCCCCTTTAAACAAGAAATATGATGTCATGTTATTATAATTGACAATATAACCATCATGTTGCAAATAAATGTATCCACGCCATTCACATAAGCTTTACTTACTTTGTGAGGAAGGCTAGATTCTGAATGTGGAGCAAATGTTCTAAACAAATACTTTTTGAATAAAACATATGATCATAGGTTGCTTACAGGTGCTGTAGGTAAGATTCGAGAGTTGTAAAGAGAGAGAGAGAGAGAAAGAGAGAGAGACGAAAAGAGCGGAAGAGAGCAACATTAACCTAAGAAACGTCACCTCCCTCTATGCTCCCTCCCTCCCTGTATGATTGCCGTAATTGATCGGAAATGAGCCAGCAGCGGTCTAAAATCTAAATTGGCTCATACAAAGGCAGTCAACTCGAAACAGATATTTTCAGAGCACATTTCACTCACTAATAGCTGATGGATGGCTATGCCCAAACCTCATTAATCTGCAAACATTACATGTAGACATGTACAGCGAGATGTATAACATACGAGATAACATAAGAGTCATAAATCACTTATTTTATGAAACACAAACACAAAGTGTATGCTTATTCATTGACCTCCAGGGCTACAAAGTAAACAACTATATGAAAGCCAAGAAAGTGTGAACTCTTTGGTACCTTGATGAGGCATGGTGAGTGATACACTGGTCTGTAGCTGCTGACCGGCTCCCCCTCCTGGTGTTCCTGGGGTAGTGGCACTCACTTGACCCTGCACAAAGTTCTGATTTCCAGGCATGTTTGGAAAGCCCATGGGACGCTTTTGCATGCCTGCAATAAGCATTCAGTCCATCAATTATGTCATACAGACAGCCATCATAAGTCATACGATGGAAGACCATTTTAAAATCATTCCAGAATAGTATAGATAGATTTTTTGTTAATTAATGAAGTGGTTAAGTCAGCCTACCTGGCATTGCACCTGGATGAACTTGGGCCCCTGGCTGTCCATGCTGAGGCATTCCCATAAAGCCTTGCTGCATATTACCCTGCTGTCCAAGAGCAGCTCTTCCTGGGGAGCCCACACCCTGGGGGAAACCCTGTGGGGTTGTTGGTCGCTGGGCCATCATGGGAGGTGTCCCAGGGGAACCTTGCTGGAAAGGAGATGAGGAGGAACCTGGGGACTTGGCAGCAAGGTTACCCTGCTGTCCAGGTGTTGGTGGGAGCGGCGGAGGGGGCCTAGGGGGTCCTACTACACCACCAGGCCCTGTCTGAGGGCCTTTAGGCTGAGGGGCTGCAAACTGTCCCATGCCACCCTGTTGCTGTTGCTGCTGCAACTGACCCTGTCCCATAGCATTAAATACCTGTCCAGCCTGCTGGCTGCCATATGGGTAGGGAGGTGGAGGGTGGTTTGGAGTCTGAACGGCAGCTAGGGAAGGGGGACGCTGACCGATTTGGCCTTGAGGAGGTGGCTTTCTCCATGCAGGGCCTCCTTGGGCGGCTGGTGGCTGTAAGACCCCAGATGGTAGCTGGTTCCAGTTAGGAGGAACAGCCATCTGGCCTGAGGGGTTGAATGGAGGTCTAGGTCCAAGCTGGGACAGTTGAGCTTGTTGTTGTTGTTGTTGTTGTTGTTGTTGCTGCTGCTGTTGTTGGTGCTGCTGAAGCTGTTGCAAGGCGGCAGGGTTAAGCTGCCTGCCAACCTGCAACGCTTGCATGTGATGGGCTGCCTGTGGGGGCATCTGACCTGAGCTGTGGGGACCAGCCGGTTGGTGCTGGAGTTGCTGCTGCTGCTGAACTGACATCATTGGGTCCATCCCATCTGTAGGAGCAGAATCAGGGTTTAGTTTTTTGTGAGCTCAAGTTATTTTCAAGCAGATATGAAAAATATGCAAAGTAAGAAATGCATGTACAGCACAAAAAAAAGTAGGAAACCTGTCTGAGCAGTTGATCTTGGACCTCTGGGGTGCATTTGTCCACTGCTGCCTGGAACCATCACCTGACCGGCCATGCTGGGACCAGGGGGCACCATTGACGGATTGGGCATCCTCATCGCTAATAGTCAAAACATGCAAGGTCTTCATATGAATTGTATGAAAGCAGTCAAACATCTAGCAGTAATTACCCACATATAAAATCTTACAGATGTCTCACATGTGTATTTGCTCACACACCATAAGACTAAACAATTATCTGGAAGATCAGGGCTTAAGACTAACATTTTCTACGGGTGGCACTGGTGCCACTAACTTTTTCAGTTGGTGGCACCCTCACAAATTTGTTCGCACCCCCTTTTTCGCTGCTTTGTCGCAGTAATGGCATGTCCTTTGTCACATACCATCCATCTGTGTACATTAATTAGAAAAACTCACTTAAAATAAATTGTACAAAATTGCCTTGACATCTCTTTCCTCACGAAACAACTCTTCGCACTCCTCCTCCTATATCAAAAAGCTCTACCTACTAATAATAACAGGCTGGTAATTAGGTAATATACTCCAGTTATGATTTTTTTTCTTTGCATGCTCTTGAATATCGCTAGTGCTGCGGTGCAAATTCAAAACCTTGCACAACGTACAAACCACCTTTTTAGTTTTATGGTCATTTAAAGCACGCCTATACATTCAAATTGTCTTAGTTAATTAATTAAGTGGGTCGTGTTTCCAATGAGAGCACTCACACCGGCACCGCCATAGAGCCGCGCTATAACTTCCAGCACTGCTCAAAACCTTGGCACGCATCGCGCAACGCATCCATTGTGACCCATTATATAAAACACAGAACAAGACCTAAAATCGAATCTTCCGATGTGTGTTGTCCTTTCTACTACGCGGCCCTTTACATTGAAGCTCTGCCGTAACCAAGTCAGACTCGGACCAAAAGTGGATCCGACAGCCACTGACTTCCTCCACACGGCACGCAATTACTCGCATCCACATAATAAATGGTCGCAGTCTTGAGCCCTGAAGATAGCCCCACATGTGTCAGTCCTTCTGTACAGGAGAGAGGTCTCTCTGCTTTGCCTCGACCCCATATCCACCCCCATCGTACATTATTTTCCAATAACGGGAAAGCCTGTTGTGGTTTATTCCGCTTATACCACATTTACCAACAATGATTAGATATTAGTTAATTTCATCTGTAATATTATTGGTTTTTATCGACTTAATCAGCTGAAATTAAAATATTATTCTGTGACACTTTGAGCATATTGTTTTTGCGTTGTCAAGCAAACACCTGGTCGATAGTTGTATTTGACCGTTGTTGTTAACGTTGGATTTGTAATGTATTGATTTGGAACTGTTAAAAGGGAGGAGTCCCAATATTGAAAATGAATGCACACCCTTATTACGTTACTGACCAATCAGAATCAAGAATCAGGTCATTTTCACACCTACCCAGGCTGTCTGTGTGCACCACAGACAGCTTTTAGGTTGTTTGCTTCAATATTTATTGAAGCCCATATCCAATAGAAGCCCATTCAACATCAAACTCCATGTTAGACTCATTGTAAACACACGTCCTTGCTTCTCATTATCAAATATCTAAATATTGAAGCAAGCAACCTAAAAACTGTCTGGGGTGCACACAAAAGCCTGGGTAGGTGTGAAAATGACCCCAGAACTGTTATAAAGTAAAATTTTCCTTTAACAACTGTGTGTGCATCATACCTGGACCAGGATGACCTGGAAACCCCATGTCCATTCTCATCTGGCCAGGCATCCCAATTGGTCCATTGACCCTGACCTCTTGGCCTCTGTTCTGGCCCATGGCGACATTGATGGGTCCCTCCCCTGGCCACAGCAGACACAGACACAAAACAGTAAGCGTTATGTCAATGTTTCTGAGAAGTTAACTTAACCAAGACGGATTACGCAGAAGGTTGGACGTATGTGACACATGACAATAACACCATACCTTCTATTTGTACTGACAGGATGCCCAGGTCTCTGAGCTGTTGCTGGTTGTTCTGGGCCAGCAATCTCAGGCGTTCTGCGGCATCCCTGGGAATGTTGAAAGTAACACGTACACTGTTCCATGGCTCCACTCGCTGTGGCTGCAGCGTTTCTGAGCCTAGAAGGAGAATGGAATATGATGAAGACAATAAACTGAATTGGTAGAGATGGCGGGTGCAAAGTGGGATAACACAAGAAGTTGTTAGCGCAGGTGTGAAACAAGTGCAGCCTGTTTTATAAGTCATACTTTACAAATATCCGACACTTTACCTAAATCAATAATGCTGGGTATGCCATTGACGACTCTGTCAAGTTTTTCTGCAAAGTCTTCATCCTCCAGATTTCCTTTAAAAGCAACAAAAATAGTAAAATGTCCCTCATGAGTGCTCTCTTCTTTGATTTCTTGCTCAACAAAGTCCTCTTGTGTTTTGCTTCCATGGCAACCACCAGTATCTTCTACTACATCCTCCTCTACTCCAGAGTCCCCATTGGAGTCATTATCACCTTCCAGCATTTTTGTCCCCTGGGGCAGCTGAGGTGGAATATGTGGATGTGCCATCCTCTCCCTATACTAGGAGTGGCCTGGTAAAGCTTAGTCCGGTTATGCTGAAACAAAAGAGGAATGGATTTTTTAGGTCCCAATTGTAATATTTAATTTACAGCATAACTAAATAATAACACACATACACACACAACTAAAACGTGTTTTTAATACTTAAGGTTTCAATGTAACGTCTTTAATTCACTGATTAATCCACCCATGATCAGCTAGATGTGATGATGCCAGTTCAGTTAGCTTTGCAATGACACTGTTCCTGCCCAAGCACCATATGCTATGCACATATCGTGTTGATTCGATTCATTGGTTTTTGTGCAGAAAATAACCTGATCTTTTACTTAAGAGTTGTGCATATCCACAGGCTCACAACATATAGCTTATCAAATGTAATTTGCTAGCTCCGTTATCTGCCCCGCATCATAGGCCTTGGCATAAGCTAACGCCTACCCATCAGATCTGACACTTGAGAAATGAATGTTTACTACATTCAATAAACGGTTTCACAGATAACATTATTTTGACAAGTGACACGATACTTTTGGAAATATGTTACGCAAATACTAGTATACAAGAAGGGCAATATAATACAACTGAAAGCGGCTCATTAAAGCTATAGTTAGCTAGCTAGCAAACCCTAGCTAGCCTGTTAGCACTGCAATTGATTCATCGTGAAAACATTGAACATTTCTGAACTCCTAAATTAGCCAATTAGTCGGCTTGTGTTACTTTAACTAACTCACCAAAATGTACACAACGCCATACACAAGAAACACATTTCCCCAAAGCCTTACCAAACACATCCATGGAAATATAAATGCAGCAATTCGGCATCTGCAAGCTAGATGAACTAGCTAACAAAACATGGATCACCGCAGCAACGGTGGAAAGAAACCAGAGCACGTCAGTTAGGTTCCTAGTTTGTCCCTTGGTTCCCGAGTTCCTATCAGACAAATATAACAAAACGTTTAATTTGTCCAACATCTACTATTGATATATGAATTAATTCTAAACGTACTTAAAAATAAATAAATGAGCGTAATAGTCATTCATTTATAAAAATCCATATTTCAGTATAATTATTGGATCACGTCAAATATTTTATAAACATGTTAACTATATACAAGGACAATATACATATTTTTGTATTATATTTAACACCTTTAAAAATACATACGTGCTTCAAACTATTTGGCTGTATGAGAAAATGGGGAAATAAACATTGCTCTCAGCCTGTGTGCAAACATTTTATTATGGGCATACGCTTCATTTTGATCAAAATCAAATACAAGAATACTAAGTAATGCAAACATGAGCTGCATGTGCAAATAGGTATTTTAAGACAACGTATTCAAAAGTGAAGGCAACAAGAATCAGCAGGCTATGTGCAACAAACACTATTTGCAGATACAACTATAGCTGTGTTTGGTCGGAAAGTCTGAATGAATATTTCTGAAGTTAACTTTACAATGCAAGTATAAGTATAATACCAATTGTGTACAATACAACACAATATTGATTTTAACTACATAAGGAAAAAATAAAAGCAAATGCATTTCACATTGTAACAACAATTTTAAAACATGTTCTCATATAAACACATTTGCACACACAACTATGTATTTCCTATAAAAAATAAAATACAAAGTTCTCAGTGAATAAAACCATGCACAGAATGTTCTTAAAAGCAACAACATTTAGATGCATTTATTCTACAACTGCTGATAAGAAACCACCTCCCCCAACTACACAAAACAAAATCTAATTGTATTATCGATTAGACATCTATGTATTACTGCCTATCCATAAAATAAATATTAAAATGGTCCAAAGGAAGTTATGATTGCGCTCACAAAAGGTACAGTCACACATCACATTCAAAGCATGAATGTGTAGCATCCAACATTTATAGAATATTTGTATACATTTATTTTATTTTGTTTAAACTTTGTTGTGTGACTTTATACTTTTATTGTGCTAGTCAAAAAAATAAATAAATAAATAAATAAACCCAACCGATATTCAATGCAAAACCAAAACTGGATGCATGCTAGGTGTCACACCTTCCATCATAGCTGGAAATGAAATGCAAATTCATACCTTTGACTCCACATTTTCTTCCAAATTAACTGCATTGTTTATGTTTACACAGTGGCAAACGGCTGTGTCTTTCAGTGTTAGGAGTTGCACTATATAACCCAGGAAAGGGAGTCTTCATGGTGGGTTATTGTGACCTAGAACCTTGAAGCAGTGTGTTGATATTTGACTAAATCAGTAACCTACTTTTGCAGTGACTACTTCTCAAAAAGATTTGTCCTTCATTTTGGGTTGCTTTTCTTTGCCAATAGACTAGCCATTATTCCACCGTCTTCCAAGCCCCTAACCCAGGAATAATTTCACTCCTGCATGGTATCCAGGGATGACAACCTCTAAACGTGCATTTAGCTACAGTAAAACTATCCTTTGTAGCGTTCCAATCCATCCTCCTTCTACAATCCCCAGTAAGGCTAGGGTTAGGGCATGTTCGTGGACATGGTGAGAGCTGAAGCATCTGCACTCCGGGGGTCCTTCACCCCAATAATGAGATCATTGGTTCTCCTGGTGCCCTCCACCATTGACAAGACACCAATCCTCTTCACCTCGTGGCCTTTGGCCTGTAGGACCATGACATCCTCCTCCAGAAATTCAGCTGGATAGAATGAAGATACATGGAGGTGCAGGATGGAAAGCTTGAGTTAAAAAAACATCAAACAAAAACGCGTTGCTGATTCCCTACTGACTGAGGACGAGCCTATAAGCATTGCAAAGGTAAACATTGGTTGTGTTTAGGGTCTACCAACATGTATTTAGGTCATACTCACAGTCCACCAAAAGGGTGTTGGGCTGTATTTGTGGGTGGAGTCTTCCGTACGCTAGGCTGTCGCTCAAGTTCTTACGGGACGACAGCACATTCATCAGCACCTATCAGAAGACAGTCAGAGATACACGCAAATATGTAACGATCAAACGAGCCAATAGTATTGTATAATAGCGGAGGAAATAACATACTCCATTGATGGACTTTGGCATGGATCTACCCAATCCTGTAAGCTAGTGTTTAACCTGTGTGATGCCACTGAGGGCCTTCTCTCCATTGGAGGATCCCAGGGCCACATAGGTGCCACACAGCCCCACAGCAGGTCTCACAGCTGTGGGCATCAGAAAGGACATGGGCCTCTTTCCAGGCTGGATATTGTTGTGCTACAGTTACCGGGGAACATCGAGGACCAAAACATTATAGATTGCTAAAGGTTGAGAGTTTGGTTGAGTGCCTTGTTTAGGGAAATAAGTCAATGGTGAACATTACCGGGTTATGCTTCGAGGAGGTCTGTGTTTTATTAGGCCAGGAAAAGGCCAGGATCTGGCTATTCAAAAGGATTCCTGAAGAAGTTAGTATCCCACTTCCAAATGGCTTGTTCACAGAGCTAAACAAAAACAAAAATAAAAAAATGAAATGCAAAGAATTCATTGCTTTAGTTGCTTTTGAGGAACAAAAAACCGGCATTTATTTAGTTTTTTTCCACAGAGGGCATAATTTAAATCAAACCCAAGTAGACAACTAGAAGCTCATCAGTACCTCATGACGGACACTATGAAGTCGTCAGGCCCCATGACCATAACCTGGCTCGCCACTCCTTCTTCTTCCAATGCAAATGAGGGTGTGTAATGACCAGCAGGAAACGCCTGAGTATCATTGATCATCTGCCGAAGTCGGGCAGCCTGGGTCTTACTGGCAAGGTAGAACAGAACAGAAAACATGAATATAATATAAATTAAGTATGTAGCTGTGATTATTAAGGTTGAACCTAGTCATGAATAGATCAAACCAAAGAGAACCTACCTCAGCATCTCAGACAGTACCTCTGAGACTGAACTGTTGTACATGGGGTCCCCCAGTCCACTCGCAAGAGCCAGTGCTATTTTCACAGACTTGGGGAGTGCCATGAAAAAGAAAAATCAACATGTAATCAATTAGTGTTCAAATACATACAAGAGAATGAAACAGTATCTTCCCATCAGATACAATAATACATTCTTTGGCATAGTTTATCGATCTAATTGCCCCAACTTGACTGAAGAATTAGCCTATTGACATTTGGTCTAATATACCATTATATAACTGTTTAATTCAATACATTGATATTCATTCACCCATTCATTATTTATTGTGAGCCACAACAAGATTTTCAACGGCCTGATCTGGCGACCAAAGTGAATTTTATTTGTGAGTACAAAAAGTATTCATGTGAAGACATATGATGTTACCTCTGCTATCCAGTGGTAGGTGCTATTCCTGGGCACCTGGTTAGTAATGTTGTACCCTTCCAGGATGTTGAGGGCTGTGATCAGGGCCACACCAGCATGTGGGGCTGGGGCCGCCATTACATGGTGTCCTGCGCAACAAGAAAACATAAACAAGATGATAGAAGAGGTCATTCGAGTCCATTGGGAAATGCCTTAAACTAATGAGATGGCGTTTTTTTTATATAGTATCTGAGCTGGTGTTTACCTTGATAGACGACCTCAGCTGGCTGCCGCAAAGCTGTGCTGTAGTTTGCAAAGTCATTTTCAGACACCACTCCTCCTCTGGCTTGTACCTTTTCAAAAGAAAGCATGGTGTGTGTGAATCAATCATCTTCTGTTCAGTTCGGCCACATTCATTTAAAAAATAATGGCGGACCTGTACAACCCTGTAGAGTGTGTGTTGTTGGTGGCTGGTTTAAGCAGCCTGACCTGGTCAGACTGATTAGACTCTGGGGCTGGGTGAGGCTGCACACCTGCGGGGCATTGGCCAATCAGGCCATCAGCACACACACACATCCGAGAGGAGAGCTAGCATGTCAGCACATACTACCTGCTCTGCCTGTTCAAACAATCTCAAACTCTACAATAAACCGGTTTAATCATCATCATCATCATCATCTGCCTGTGTCCTACTGTTGGAGAAGTGCTGAAAAGCCACTTGGATGGCATGTAGCAGGAGAAACTGCTACACTGGCGCCTGAACAGGGACAGGTAAGGAAGGGCTGCCTGGGGATGCTCTGGAGCCACCAGCTGCGGCGACGGGCAGCCACCTTCCAGCCCAGCCCATTCCCCGATGGCAGCGATGGCCGGTGGTGGAGCCCAGCGGAGGACGGGGAGGCAGCACAGCGACCGCTACAAGCAACCGTCTGTAGCTAGCAGCCCCTGGATCTAGCCTGCAGCAGCCCAGGTCCAGCCATGCCTCTGTCAGTCAGCACAGCAGCCCAAGGCTCCAGGAAGGAGGTGGGGGGATGATGCCTCGTCGCAGTGGTGGAGGGTGGCCCTACAGAGGGCTGTTGGGGCCCTCCAAGGAACTACCACCATGGCCCAGCTGTCAAGCCTCCTCCCAGCCTGTCCAGACAACCCTGCAACCGCCAAGACACCTCCGCCAGCCAAGGCAGCAGCCCTGGCCTCCAGCCTCCGGTTTCCAGGATGGAGGGGGGGTTGGCGGGTCACACTGGGGAGGTGTGGGGACAATGGGGTTGGGGGTGGGGGAGTAGGTTTCGGCTAGGGATTCTCCCCAGCCTCAATTTGGCGTTGGGGATATGTGGAGTGTGTGTTGTTGGTGGCTGGTTTAAGCAGCCTCACCTGGCCTGAGTCAGACTGATTAGACTCTGGGGCTGGGAGAGGCTGCACACCTGCGGGGCATTGGCCAATCAAGGCCTGCAGGTTAAACCAGCCACCACCACAAACACTCAGGAGGAGCACTAGCATGTCAGCACGTACCACCTGCTCTGCCTGTTCAAACCAATCTCAAACTTTACATTAAGCTGGTTTAATCATCATATGCCTGTGTCTTATTGTTGGAGAAGCCCTTTGATGCATGTAGCAGGGGAAACTGCTACAAATCCGAACCCCAACGTTAAACCATACAAAATTGCCGATTCCCACCCTATTAAGATGGATATGCGTTTCGGTAATAGCATAAGGGTCTTGATGTGAAAGGTGTTGCTATACAATGTTCATGAATAGGAATAGAATCATAGATTTATATGGGGAAAAAAGCTACAGCACAGACTCACAGCAGCAACCATTTCTTGCGTCAGGTTTCCACGGTAGAATTCAGCGATCCCCTTCGACGCAATCTCATCCAAGATGGCTGCCAGATCGAGACGTCTGGTGAACAAGCCTGAGAGGGGAGGCTGGCCATTGGGTAGGAACAACTTCCTGAACGCTTCTGACATGCTCTGGTTCTTGACTGCAGCTAAAGCATCAGCTATGGAGAAAAATAAAATGTCCAAATTTGCCACACAAAATCTTTCCTTTTGATATTTGATGTTAACATATCTTTTCACCATGAAGTTTAAGTGGGGACATTAGAATCAGGAATAGTAAGAACAATAATGCTTGCTGAATTCACTAGTTAGTACAAAATGACTGGCTACACACCCAAATCATGACTAACGTTGAAGCCATTTCTGGCCACATCTGCCGCCAATGTAACCACATCTTTCCATGGCAATCTGAAAAGGGCAAAGGTCATTAAAGTTTACAGGGTTGACTTGTATTAATATATACAAGACTTGTATTAATGGCCTGTCATCAATCAATCAATGACACAATCCAACATGGAGTAAGATTTATCCTCTTTTATGCAGTAAACAAGCAAGAAAGTGCCATTTGCTCACTGCCTAGTAACCTAGTATCAATGTAATTACATGCTGACACTACAGGGAGAGGTTTACAACTCATGTGTGCATAGCTTCTGATTACAAAGTGCCTACAACTGACAGAAAGAAACACTCTGTTGTTTCTTATTGCATTATCTAGCATTAGCCTTTTGCGAGCACTTAGCACGGTAATACAAAACAAACAAATACATACAACCTAAGACAATAGACAGAGTTTCGGGAGGCACCGTAGGACAAGAAAAACCAGAAATGGTAGGTGATGTATGCAGGAACAAAACACAGACACAAAAGGCTTCCATTCCTAAGTCATTTCCAGTACCTGCCATAGAGCTGGTGAACCTGCTGCATCCCACTGAGCATGCCCGGTACTCCTACAAGCAGGCCGGGCTAGAGTCCAATAGAAATACAGTAACTGAACTAGGATTGTAATACAGTTCAGTTCAGTTCATATTTGATTGTCCCACAAGGGAAACTCACTTTGCAGCAGGGCATATAAACATTACAAATAGAAATTGATACATAAAATGCTATAAGGATAAAAAACACACAAACCGATGAAAACAGAAGAAAACAGATGGCAGTGATAGGAGCAGTAGTGTGACACAGAGAAAGTGCCATGTGTGCATGTATGATAAAGTGCAAGATTATAATTATTGTGCAAATTTTGCAAATGTATTGCACATGGTATGAAGGACAACATATATCTATTGCACTTTACTCTCGATAATTTATACCTTTGACCTGAGGGGAGGAGAGCTAGCTCCTCATATAGAGGGGTCCGGATTCCCTAATACAGACTGTATCTTCCTCATGACTTGCTGGTCAAAATGATCTAAAAGAGCTGGCTGCTGCTGCTGCTGCACACCAAATATTTTACCTTAACAACACTGCCCAACTTTTTCCTGTTTTGCAGGTTTAGGTTGCCGTACCAGGCGACACATGAGAATATTCAAATAAATATGTAATATGTAAATAAATTATCTGTAAAAAAGCACCATAAGCTTCCGATCTACATTAAAAATATTGAGCCTCCGCAGAAAGTACATTTGCTAGAATTTCTTATAGATTGCATTAGAGTTGTGTTAGAGTTTAACTTAAGAGTTTAACCTCATCAATAATGCAACCCAGATATTTGTAGATCTCAACACTGTCCACTTCCTGAGGGAGGCAGGAAGGGATGGTTGTCTTCTGACCATGCCCATGTCTTTTGTTTTCAGAATATATAAGCTTAGAAAGTGCTCATCAATCCACTGTACAAACTTGTCCACCACAGGTCCTTGTGATGTCTCTCCATTCTGGAGCAGACCGATAATCAGTGTCATCCGTAAACGTAAAGATGTACCTGTCTCCATACAGTCATCTGTGTAGAGAATGTACAGTGGGGACCGGACACACCCCTGAGGCGAGCCCGTGGATGACAGGCGATAAGATGCCATTGACTGTCTGGGGCCTACGTTAGGAAATCCACTGTCCATCTGATGAAATTAGCATCCAAATTAAAAAGCTAAAAGCTTGTTGGCCAGAATATGGCCGAATCGTATAAAACCACAGGAAAAGTCAATAAATAAGAGTCTAGCATGATTCTTTGAGGCCTCAAGATGCTTGTACAAGTGTTTGAGTAAAGTGACCGTGGCATCTTCCACCCCTGTTTGGTTTATAAGCAAAGTGCAGAGGGTCTAATAAACCCTCAGCCTTACTGACAAGCTGCAGCTTAACCAGCCTCTCAAATGACTTCATGACCAGTGATATCAGTGCAACAGGCCTGAGGTCATTTAGCTCTAGGCACAATAGTGGACTCTTTCCAGGGTTTGGGGACTCTCTGCTGCTCTATGGACCGGCTAAACAGGAAAGAAAATATGTCATCCAAATGTTCTGCACAGACCTTCAGCAATTCAACTGTCACTTCATCTGCCGTTTTTTCAACATGGCTTTGACACTCTTGTCGAAGAACGTGAGTTTGGTAGTTACCGACCCCTCACTCAGCTTATTAAAGAGACTCATACGTTAATTTGAGAAGTCATGGCTCTTGCCAAATCTCAAATAAAATCAATCCGCATCCGCTAATTCCATGTTACTATCAAAATCACAGATATGAATTGTTTATCATTACGTTTATTCTGGCCTGCCATTGCTCTCATACTATCCCACACTGCCTTGAGATTTTTTCTCTTAAATTTCTCCTGAATGCTGTCCTTATACTGGAGTTTGGTCCTCTCATTTCCAGTCTGGCCTCTTTCCTCGCATTTGCCCTGTCTGTATGTTGGGATCAGACATGTACTGACTTACCATCAGCCATTGGTAATCGACCATGTATGATCCAACTTCTTAGCTTATTTCCACAATGACACATATTACGCCAAGTATGCCAAATACAAAAAATCTAATACAAAGTGAATGTCCTCTACAGCTGAAACATTTTTGTGATGACATTAACATTATCTGCGGGCAGGCATAATATTTCCCTTCCCCCCATCATACAAAGTAATGAGCTAATGCACAGCTAGCTAGCAATGGTATGCGTGTTGACACTTGTGCATAATCCAAAGAAATCCTCAGGGATCAATTCATGTTCCTCCTACCTATTTTCCATGTGCTAATATGCTGTTTTACTTATGAAATACATCAAATGACGAGGCAAGGAAGACATTGTCTATAGTCTATAGACATCGTCTATAATAATAATGTGGTCACATGCAAATGTAAAGAGACGAGAATACAGTAACCTACTTTGAGCTCAAGGTTTGCCTCCAGCATTTCCTCGCTGAGAGACGACGGTGCCGTCTCTCGGAAGTCAATCACCTGCGTCTTGTTGTTCCGGATGTCATGGACCAACATCACCCCCCCACTGCATGGCACATTCACACGGAACCAAGTTAGACTGCTATTGTGTTGTGCAGTTTGAGAACAAACCAAATACCGTTGGTGGAACTCACCCTCCAATCCCAGAGGTGTGTGGGTGGATGACACCCAGACACAGGGCAGCAGCGATGGCCGCATCCACACTGGACCCCTGCCTGCCCAGAACATGGAAGCCCAGGGACGTGCACTGGGACACATCGGTCACCACTGCGCCCTGGTTAAAGATCTACAAACAGTAGGAGAGGACATAAAGGGGGGGGGGGGGGGGTGTGGAAGAAG
>OMNO01032966.1:1757-12416 GCA_900303215.1 Trachyrincus scabrus | reverse complement strand
TTCATTTTCGTCACTTTGCCATTTAACTCTTTGTACTTACCAGCACGTACGTTGGTGAAGAGAACAGCGTCTGCACACACACACACACACACACACACACACACACACACTTCTCTTGGCATCGGCGTATTTGGGTGGAGAATGAACTGAACCTTTAGCGTGAACAAATAAGTGTGGCTAAGGCCTGCCTAAGATCTAGAGAATTGCCGATTCATCACAAGTTTTAAACAAACAGATTAGAAGGAGACTGTTGTGGTATTCATATGGACTTATGGGATTTGTAGGTGTATACAGTGTGTTGGGGTGTGTGAGATGTGTGAGTGTATGAGTACGAGACTCTGTGTGCGTGCCAAAACAGTGACAGGGTCTGATCGCTCATCTTCTCTTCCACAATCTTTCCTCTCCTCTCTTTCACCTTGTGCTTAACTGGTCCGCCCCCTGTGAAGGTCTCCTCCTTCCCTTACGGTCTGAGGTCCACAGCCGCAGCATGTGGACTTACCTGGGGCTTGTCCTCGTGTGTTTAAGGGGGCTCACGTCCGTGGACCAGATCCAGATTACAAGAGAACTGTTAAATCCGGTGACAGTAAGCAAACCTCTGGACGAACAACATGGGGGTCTGTGTTTTGGGATGACCTCAGTGGCCCGGCCAGCCCTCCTATAAGAGCAGGGTGGGGGTTGCCATGGTGATAGGATCAAGGCATTCCGGCGGCCAGAGCGGTCATTACCCCCGGCTCATAATGTCCTCCATTAGAACACCACCGTTGCCATGGCACCGCAGCTGCGGTCGTTTAGCCTGTTCCTTGCGCCTGTGTGCTTCTCTGGGTCAGTGACACACATGTGTACAAACACACACAGTCACACACACACACACACACACACACACACACACACACACACATGCACACACACACACACACACACACACACACACAGGAGGTCACGATCTGTAATGTGTGTGTTGTACAACATATAATAATGTTTGACAATGCTTCAGAATACTTTCACGCACACTATTGTATTAATATGATAATATATAAACACTCACACTCATACTCAGCCACATAATCTGTCGGTGCTTTTGTCTAGTTTTTCTCTGGTTATCTGGCTACGATCTCTCTCGCCCATTCTGTAGCAGGCCTACAGATTCACATGCACACTGCGCCCTAGCGTCCATTTAACCGCTGACTCATTTCATTGTCTAATCGTAATCGAGTAGCTATGTTCTATTAGTGTAATTGATTTGGCCATATATGTGTACATAGCAATGACGCCATCGCCTACCGCATCCAACGGATCAGAACCTCGACTACGACAAAGGTGGACGAAACACGAAGGTGCCGTCTTTGAGCCTAAGGTACAAATCACCTGTCCGAGTGAGTGGTTCAAAATGAGTCTGCAGTGCACCCTAGTGGTGATATCTCATATTACTCCAGGTTGTCGTCGGAGCCCTGAAAAGCCACTTAGATGACGTGTAGCAGGGGCCAACTGCTACATATATAGCCATATATATAGTATGTTATCCTCTTCTTGTGGGGTGAATGAAAACATAAGCTCAAGGTAAATTTCACTTCATAGAAGAATTAGCCGTGGTGTTGTATGACAATATTCAGCCCCAGTACACTTGAAAATGTTTAATTCTTGTATGAAATCTATATTTTCTTATAATGTACAAGGTCTAGGTGATCACATCCAGCACATCTGTGACGTGCTGAGATGGCTGATTTTCCTCCAGATAGTTGCAGTGGATCCTTTTGATTTTGATATTATGTCGAACAAATGCATCCTTTCATCGCTGTCTCCCTGCGATGTCCTCTATCTATGCGCCCCATCTTGCTGTTGGGTACGCCACCTTCTGTCTGGATGCACGAGGACTACATTGGCCAGTAAAGTAAAGGGTAGTGAATAAGTCAGACTATGAGCTAATGAAGTGGGTTCAGTCACTGTAAGGCTTTGTTTGTCTGATAGAGGAACGATAGGAAGGTGTTAAAAAGGTCAATGGCTCATCTTAGGGTCTGACGAGGGGCCACTCCCGACGTGCAGCAAACGCTGTAGGAAGAGAGGAAGGAAAAGAAAGAGAGAAAGAGGAGGACGGGAGAATGAGAGAACGTGGCCAAGAGAAAATGGCTGATTGGTCTCTCTGTCTGTCTTCATGCCCCTCTGACCTCGGTGGAGATGCCAATTGTTTAGCGTCCTTTGGCAAGCGAGCCTTGTCCCCATGAAATGAAGTCACTCGGAGGGACGTTCTCATTCGTACTTTGCATGTCAATTGCTTCAGACGTACTCAGCCATGAGTCATCCTCGCAAGTGCTTCTCTACTGCCCTCTGGCGCTTTCAATTCTACATGATGGTGCTTCAGGATAGGATAATAGCTTCTAATGCAATTCTTAGATCATGTGAGTTGAACTACCATGGATTCTGACATTTGGGTTTATTAGGAAACCTCTAGGAATATTAGATTGATTAGATTTCCAGTATTGAGATTCTATATTGAGATTTGTTTATTTTGTTTTCAACAAAATTACAGAGAAAGTAAGACACAGTACACAAGAATTAATACAGTATAAAAAAAACATGTTGATTATCTAGGATACCTCTATTCTAGACAAATACTACACACTTAAAAAAAATATAAAATGCATACATGTAAACAATTTGCCTAATAAAGTAAAGTTACAGTCATTTCAATATTCCCAAAAATGGCAGTTTGGTCATTTTCCAAGCCACCAGGGCCCCTGATATCGGTGGATCATAGCAGCACACGGATTACCCAATACAACACTCAGCTTCTAGGACCAACGGTAGAAATACAGTTCACATCACCTGACCGCGTTGTATCTCATATTATATATCCTATTGATATTCATAATCAAGCAATAAGAAAAACCAAACCATTTGTGTTTCAGTGCTGGTTCTTAACCCTTATGTACAGTGCAGAGCATAAAATAAAATGTGTGATTTTTCTTTTGGAATTGTGCATGTTGTAATTATTGTGAAACTGTTCTACTAAATCAAGGTGAATGTGTCTCCTCTTGTCTGTGCCGGATCAACGCTCGTGTGTTGTGTGGTTTCCGCCTTTGAGGTGCAGTTTCTTAGCTCGCCTCTCAGGTCAGAGAGCTGCTGGGCGTGGCTGAAGAGGGTGCCGTTGAGCTGAGTGAAAAGCCCGTCCGACTGTCTCTCCAGCTCCTCCCTGATCCTCTCCAGGTCCTCCGCCATGTGATTCAGCCCCTTACACTGGTCCTCCACGCTGGCCACGCGCCCCTCCACCTCGGTCACCTCCTTCCTCACGCCCAGCGCGGTACTGCGGCAGCCCTGGAGCTCCCCCGCTAGCCTCCTCTTCATCTCCTGCAGCTCGCCCTTCATCCGGGTCAGTCTGCGCTCCCCTGACCCCAGCATGGACGCCTGGCGTCCCACCAGTTGCACCATGCCCTTCATCTGCTGGGCCAGACGCTCCTCCCTCTCATGCCACGTGCTGTTGGCCTGGTCCACCTTGTGGACCACCGTCCCGACGGAGCCCTGGAGGACATTCAGGGTGCGGTTGACGGAGCGGATGTTGAACTTGAGGAACGTCAGCTCGCCCTGAACAGAGGAACCTCCCGCCGCTGCCTCCCGCTGCTCGCTGAGAGCCAACTGCTTCAGGAGGCCGTCCAGCGTGGCGTTGAGGCTGTTGAGCCGGTCCGCCTGGAGGTCCAACGTCCGCATGACGCTGTCCTCTTGGTCCGGATCGGCGGTGGTTTTTCCGGCCGCGTCTCCCTGGATGACAGACGGGGTAGGGGAAGGGGTACAGGAAGGGGTGCAGCGAACTTCTAGAATGCTCAGATGTTTTTGGACTCTGTCCACGTCCATCTCCAGCCTCCTGCGGAGGGACTCCAGCTCCGTCTCCAGGGTGGGTACAGCGTGGCCCTCCAGCAGGGCAGGGGCCGTGGCATTGCCCAGCTCTTCTACGGCGATCAGCAGTCGGCCCTCGAGAGCCTTCAGCTGCCCCTCCATTTTAGCCTCCAGCCTCTGTTCTACGTCACCCCGCAAAGGATCACTCCCCCACCCTGCCGTCTCACCAGGTGTTGCCTTACCTGTCAAATTGAGCTTGGTCTCCACATAGCCTAGCCTCCCCTCCAGCATGCCCTCTATGTGATCCCTGTGTCCTCCCAGCTCCACCCTCAGGTGGCCCTGGGACTGGTTGAGTCCTGCCACTGAGAGCTCCAGCAGCTTCATCCTGTCAACCAGACCGGGCATTCTACCGCAGCACCTCTCTGCAGACTCCAGTCCGTGGACTCGAGTCTGCAGGTCGACCATCTCTCCCTTCAAAGCGCTAGCACTGTCCTCCAGGGCCTGTTGCATCTGCTCCTGTTGTTCACCGCGCTCCCGCTGGCACTGACGCCTCACCTCGCCGGCCTTCTCCTCACAGCGGCCCTCTGCCCCCGTCACCCGCTTCTCAAACCCACCGAGGATCTCCGCTCGGGCACCGCTCAGTTTGGCATCCACCAGTATTTCTGCAGCCTTCTGGCCATCGCCTACACGGGCGCCAGTAGAGCCAGACTGATCACCCGACAGTGTTTTCAGGGCTCCGTCGTGACTCATCACGGTCGTCCTCAGTTCCAAAAGCTCTGCTGTTTTGGCCTGGAGATCGGCCCTGAGTTCCTCAATCCTCCCATTCAGGTCCCCGGTGGGCGGGAAGACATGCCTTCCATCCACCCCATCGAGCACAGGGTCTCCGCCAGGGATGTCCCCGAACCCTACAGCCGAATGACTGGAGGCCGGCTTCGGGGCCGACACAGGACCGGGACCGGCGGAGAGTAGAGCCGAGAGCATCCTGTTGGCGTCCTCTCTCAGCGAGGCGCGCAGGCCGTCCTCCAGTCCATTCACGGTTCCCCTCAGAGTCTCCAGACCCTGGGTTAATCGCCTGATGTCGTCCTCCATCTGATCCAGTCGCTCGTCTGCCTCACTATTCAGTCCTTGGCCTGATGTGACAGAGATTGTGAACAAAAGGTTATTTAAATTCTATTTACATGGTACTAGGCATTTGTTTTAACTCGCCACATTTCTGATACAATAAATAGAATAGCAACACATTTTTTAAAATTCATATCAAGAATAAAGAAAACATTCTAATAATACGAATGTTACATTTTAGCTTAAAAGTCCCTCGTCATTCTTTCTAACATAATTAACAATACAGCAAAGTAAGACCTCCATCTTACCTTCAACCTCTATGCTTTCATGAGTAGGAGCGGTTTCCACTAAAACATGCTGCTCCGGTGCATGGCCATGCTGGTCCTCATGTCCATGTCCATGTCCATGTCCATGTCCATGTCCATGTCCATGTCCATGTTCTAGCTCTGTCTCTGGCTCTGGCCCTGACTCTGGCTCAGGCTCGGCCTGATGTGGATCTTGGTGGTCTGGCATCGCCTCAGGTCCAGAGGGATATGGTTCAAAGGAGGTCTCCGGGTAAGAGGGGGCCATTGGGGAATCAAAGTGACGCATGGAGTAAGAGTGAACCCCGCCCCTAGGAGGCCCTTTTGTTTGACTCCATGGGTTGGCTTTCATGGGGGGACCCTTGAACATGGGACCCTTGAACATGGGACCCTTGACCATCGGACCCTTAAACATGGGACCTTTGTGCTGAGGGCCCTTGAACTGAGGTCCCTTAAACGGTGGGCCCTTGAACGGTGGGCCCTTGAAGGGTGGCATCATTCTCACGGGGTGATGATAAGCCGTGTCCATGCAGCCATAGCCGGTGAACCCTGGACAGCAACGCCACTCCAGCTCAGTCACCGTCTTATGAGACACTTTAAAGATCGGTTTGTACATCAGACGATACCTGGTGGAGTGAAATATCATACATAACAAACACATCGAGACACGTTATCACCAGACAACACTTGCATATTATGTTTTCAAAGATGGAATATTTATGTGGACAAAGCACGCAGCTCACTAATGACGTTCGGTTGGTAGCACTTACAGGAGGGCAGGACATTTCTTCCCCCAGGGACACTTGTTGTACTCAGCCTTTACATACGGGGCCGCCCCCTCCTGCACGGTGAAGGACACTGTCTTCTCAGCCACATAGGCACAGTGGTTCCTGAAACAGAAGAATAAAGAGAGAAGGTGAAGAATGTGCCACCATTTTTTGCCTGTCATGAACTAATAACCCTTTTCGAGCCGTGCACAAAATGAGAAGGAGAAAGAAAACAGCAGAGCGAGGGAACGCTTACTTGTGTCTGCTGGTGGGTTTTCCAGGATCATGATGTTGAACGGGCCCTGCCTTGTAATGGTGATACTGGGGTGGACTGTAGAACTTGGCTCCAACCAGTGACACAAAAAGTGTTAGGGCAACAAATGGAGATACGTAGCTCACGTGCGTCATGGTAAAGCCACTTTGAAAATCCAAAAAGTACGAATAAAATGATGCCACGGGAACAAAAATGATATTTTCCAATAGAGCCAAAAAAAAAAAACACAAACCCACAATAAAAGAACGAAAACGGGTAAATTCGGAAAATGAATGAAAAATAACAAAATCCCTGCAGAACAACCTTTAGGCTTTGAGCAACCTTCAGGAGTGCAGTAAAAACAGAGTGCCAACCTATAAATGTTGACCCTGAAGCAGGCTTGGGTGTGGCGGACTCTTCCGGAGGGACAACGGACTACTGTGAGGTTCTGGGGGATCGCTGAAGCCACTAAAAGGCTCCCAATGGCACAACCCCTCCCACGCCCCTTTACCACCGTCAGAGTAGCACCAAGGTGAGACTTAAGTGGGACTAAGGGAGAGGGGTAGAGCCCCCCCCTGACTTGCTGGTACATTTAATTTTCTAATGTCGTATAGAAATACATACACTTTCATCGCTTGTCTCGTCCATGTAGCACAGAGACTACTGCGGAGGAACGCTTTCTCTGACTACTTTTATTCCCTGACATCACTGCAAAAAGGACAGAAAAGTGCTCAGTCCTTTATGGGGAGTCACGTCGAGTGCTGCTCATTTCCCCTGAGCATTTCAAAGTCAGATGGAACTTTTAGGTTGCTAACTTATTAGTGTAGGGCTTACGGCTTAACAGGGCATTTACATTGCCCTGCTAAGCCGCCGCTTGGCATTTACATTGCCACTAGTGTCAGTCTCGG
Source organism: Trachyrincus scabrus (assembly GCA_900303215.1). Taxonomy (NCBI): domain Eukaryota; kingdom Metazoa; phylum Chordata; class Actinopteri; order Gadiformes; family Macrouridae; genus Trachyrincus; species Trachyrincus scabrus. The sequence continues at coordinate 5,299 of OMNO01032966.1, read as the reverse complement.
TACCGCAGCGGTAAGCAGCTTAATGTCTTCACGCGCTCCATATTTAATGTAGAGCTAAACATTACACGTGTATTTTCACAGGCCCTGTTGCTTTTGAGTTGCACTAGCCCTCCTGGGATCAGGGAAGTATTAGCCAAAACAACGCAACGTGAGGCATATGATTTTTTGGCGTGAATAAAATAAACAATTAGAAATGAGTGCTGTTGTGGTGGTGCAGTGGGAGATTCCAAGCTGCTCCGATATCCGTTTACACATCCTGAGGTCTTTGACTTCACACATACACACAGAGTCAACCTTTCACGAAAACTAACAGCAAACCACCAGGAACTGGGACAAATAAACACAAATGCCCTCTGTTAAAACACACATGCACTCCAACACACGCACGTGTGACCACACATACACACACACACACACACACACACACACACACATACACACATACACACACATGCACACGCACACACACACACGCACACACAGGGCCTTGACTCACAAAACCCACAAAGCTACTCTTACACAACAAGCTGTATCTTGCATTTTGCATTGTGTGTTCCATAGAATTAACATTAATGGGGCCACATAAAACCATGTATACAGACTGTATCCCTTAATGTAAGTTCTGCTCTGAAGTTTGAAAATGCATATAGATAGAGACAAGCAATATTTTCCTCTTTAAGGAAGTTTCAAAGATGCATTTCGTAACTCATGTGCATATGTGGATGTAAAGTGCTCTACTAATAGAACATTCATCAGAGAATACACCACAATACTTTGTGGTACAAACTGCGGTGTGTCTTTCTTGAGGTTTTCTGTAAGTGTTTAGACAACTATTCATTCCAGAGCTCCTAGAAATAATTTACGACCACGTTAGCCTGACTTCCACTCCCACAGGGACAACATTGTATGCATTATTTCAGAAGGATCTGTTGATTGGCTCTTGTTAACAGCTCATTTCCTGTTTCCTGTTTGTACCAGGACCCACCTTTTTTTTTGTACCTGTAAACTCCCTTTTTCTATTGAAACTCTACAACAAAAGTGCATGTGTGTGAACACTGTTGAGGGAAGGTGTGTACGTATGTGTGTACGTGTCTGGGAGGGGATTCATTCATATTTTCCCACCGTGTATTATGTATTCTCCAAAGCTTTACAATGTCAAAGAGTCTGTAAACAAACCTCTCTATTATAGGATTGGAAACATTGCAGACCACATAGGAGCTGTCACTGGCCCTCCGTCACAAATGCGCCTTTATTCTGAAAGAGACCGGCGGCCCCACCCAAAGTGTTCACCGGTGACATCACAATGTTACAGCTGTTCAGCGTCCACACACCTGCCAATCAAATGCTTGCATCACACTTCAGCTGTTCATAAACCCCAGCTCGCCGACACCACATTAGACCAAGTGGCACACTGGCACGTGGAAAAGAAAACATTTATGGAGGGAGAATGGATAGGTTAACAATGTGAAACCATGATTGTTGCTGTATCTGTGTAGCATCTGACGTGACATCCGACTACCATGTGCATGTACGCCTATTTTATAACCTTGATGTCTGTAAACCCACGCCATATGGGAAATGTCACAATATTTAACTATCCTTTATTTATATCATGTTTATTTTTAACACCTTCGTTCTAAATTCTGAGTCTTCTCGCGAATGTTTTTTAAGTGGGTCTTTGCTTCACTCTAATGTCACTCTGTTTTAAACCTTAGCCCCAATGGCATTGACAATGGTTTTCTCACAGGCCATGTTGTTTTGACTACTTTAAAGTAGTCAAAGGATACCATTGTAGGCATTCCTGTGAGGCTAGCACATTTCCCTTAAGCCCTAAAACCCCACCTCTCCTGAAAGTCAAGTTGGTGGGACCGCCAGACAAGTAGCCCATGTAGCGACCTGCCTCTGTGTAGCATTAGCCTATTCTGATAATTCTGTTTTACCGCATCGTGTGGAGAAAAATGTCAAACGAGAAACAGAAAAACTAAAAACTATGTGTTAGAGTGTCAACTTTAATACTATATAGGTCTATTTTAGCATTTAGGATGAATAATTGGTTTGCTAGTTTGGTAGAGGTTTGGGTTGTGTCGTTACCTCGCCATGATGTTACTCCAAATATTGGCGAGATATCTTCGATAGTCGCTCTATAGATCCAAAATATAATCCAAAATAAAATAAATAAAATAAAATCCCCATTGACTTGGGGGAGAGAATCAGGTCTCTGGTCTCAAAGTCACACTTTTAGCACACAAACGAACGTGAACAAAGTGGATTCTGCCAATATGTAAAATAACAAAACCCAATTCACCCAAAATTCACAGTGCAATGTATAGGTCAACGGGGGAGAGAAATGAACACTATTTTGGATTATCAAGTTTGAATCTACGGAGAATCGACTATCGAAGATATCTCGCCAATATTTGGAGTAACATCATGGCGAGGTAACTTCATCCCTTAATTCTTCTGGTATGTTCTTCAGCACTGTGTTTCACAGTGGTCTGTATCCGTTTGGTGTATATTGACCTCCAAGTGAAAAAACAAGCAAGACTGACTGGTCTCAGTGCTTCACTAACCAGATCACCTCTTCCTTGCTGAATTACAGCTATGTAAAGATTGTTTAATAAGCATTTACAGTATGTGTGCACTAATGCACTATATGTGCATGCAATGTGTTGATGATGTGTTGCAAATAACTGTTTTGGTCGGGTTACTTTAGCCCTCTTGGTTAATTATAATCTAGGGACAATAGTCATTTGACAAAACAAATGTTGGTGTGGGCAAACCTAATTTGTTGGCCAAACACAACTGGAGAGTTTTCTGCCACACTTCACATTTGCCTGGCTGGTTTGGTTTGTTTGTGGTATTAGTTCAGTGTATACATTAGAAGACTTAGAAGCTATACAAGCTAGCTTTCACTGAGTCATGCCCACACCCCTCAATATGTGATTGTCATTTCAAATGTAAAATGTAAAATTATTTTTCAAAATTCCGACCAACATTTTATTGAAATGTTGGTAAGACTGCCCCCTTGTGGTCATTTCTCAGTTTATAGTCAACAGCATGAAGCAATAGTTGAGTAAAGACGCTTGGGCAGTTTTTATAGGAGATTCGTGGATTCAACAAAATCACATGTTATGATACAACGTTAACCCTGTCCTGTATATACTGTAATAATACTGTCGATATTATATTACATTTGCACTATTCAATGCACACACATTTTTGGATTCAAATATTAGCCAGTGTGGCAAAGCAGGAAGATGCCTCCATTGTAAATGTCATAGTGAAGAGTAAAGCGTGATCAAATCAAATCAATATTGCATTCCCAGCATGTTGTTCATTTCAACATCTGTCCCAGGTGATGAAGTGCATGCCTCCTACTCCGTGGTCAATAATGACTTGAACGTGACACACGTCACGTAAAAGGTTTGCTTTGGAGTTGCTTTAAAATGTGTGTTGGTTCAAATGGGTCAGAGTGCATGGTGCACTCTGAAATAATCGGTCTAATGTCCTGCAAATGCATGTTACCAACCCCCCCCCCCCCC